>CM076648.1:20662848-20754597 GCA_038496675.1 Rachycentron canadum | reverse complement strand
ATAAGAGACATATATATATATATATATATACACACACACACACACACACATATATATATATTTTATAAAGGGGTTTAGAGCAGCATGTTTTCTCAGGAGTGAATAGGATGTGCTTGGTTGCTTCTCAGTGTTCCTCCAGAGAAGTGTTCTTTAATTAGCTCTGAGTTGGCAGCCACACAGGGACAGGGATACATGGACAATCAATCTATTTTGCAGCTTGTAAACTGCCCTGGCCGCTTTCTGGGAGCCCAAGGAACACTCTCCATATTTGCTGGGAGAGATAAATCCTTTCCCTCTTCCTGCTTCCCCCTCAGCTTCTTCTCACAGGTTTCAGATCCTCCTGTATGAATGTGAAACAGAGTTAGCATTTGTAGTGCAGGGAAGGTGACTGCTCATATTTCACCACGATAACACAATTGCCCATTAGCTCATTACCTCATTAGTAATTGGTGTGTTGTGCTCAAATCTGTATTGTTATTCTGTATTGTGTCTGCAGATCTGGAAAGGCTTTTGGTAATAACATTGTTGCATTAAGCAGGACACACACAGACATGGTGGAAACTATATTCTGAGTAAACAAAGAAAATTGCAAGATCTTGAAGCAAATAGAAAGTGGAGCATTTATTCAGGAACTTCAGTTGCTTGTTCAGTTTTGATTGCACAGAGTTGTGAAACTAGATTCAGTGAACTGGGAAAGCTATGATATCCTGACAAATGTATACTGTGTACAAGTAAAGGTAACTTCTCTTCTTCTTCTTGTCCACCACTATCTGCTTCTGGAAAGTAGCCATGTTCAGCAGAAGATAGCCACTTTAAGGTTATCACAGGTTTTTTCAGCCCCCTCAGAGCACTTTAAGTTTCACAGTTTTCTAAAAATACTTTTCCCCTCAGACTGGGTGATTAACACTAATGCCTTAATGTGTAAACAGCAATTTGTAGTCACTTGGCATTCAACCAAATTTTACCCACTTTAGATAGTATTGCATCGTTAAATCTATGACAATGCATCACTTTATAAGACAATATACTAATGCTTTATGTGTAAAATCTTAACCTGCGGAGTAACCAGTAACTGATATGATACATGTAGTTGAAGAGCTGTTATTTAGTATTTTCAGCCCTTTTGTCAGTCTGTAAAAAACTTATGCTATTTGTGCACAACAGCTCCTTTATAACATGATACAGATTTTGTGTATTTTGTTTCACGTTTGTGTGACTACACAGTGCAGGTTTTATATCAATACCTGTCCTCTGCCAAATGTAAGGACATCGCCTTAATTGTGACAATCAAGCAGAAATAAGATAAAGCAAAAAGACCGCAGGAGAAATGTGTTTGATATCAGTAACTTGTGGCAGTAATGCATTTGTTCCTGCTGTTTTACTTCAGGCTAGTGTGTGTCTCTATGGAGATCAGCTGGTAGCTTCATCCACCCACAAACTCGCCTTACATCACCGCAGGCACCGCATACTCTACAAATTTAATCTCAACATTACAATGTGAACAGCTCCTTCCTCAAAGGAAAAGGATGTGACCCATAGCACGCATACAGTACTCACTGTGTATCACATTTGTCTCTGGACACTCTCGGCCTCATATCGCTCTCTCTCTCTCTCTCTCCTGCCACCAGAGAGCCTGTCCTTTGTGGAGACAGTGCCATGTAAACAATGGGAGACTGTGATAATTGCAGTTCCACTTGATTTGACCTCTGTGGAAGCAAAAAAGCAGCTCAACAGGGGAAACAGGGATGGACAGAGGGTAGAAAAAGAGAGGGTGAGGTCATCTTATCAGATGCCACAGAGCTGTCGTTACACACATGTTAATGCAGCAAAATCAGTTCATAGTTCACTGTTAGACCATCTAACAGCAGAGACTATCTCTCTCTCTCAGTAACATTTAACAAACATTTGATGTGAAACTGATTGTGTTTTCATAATTCCTTATCTTTGTTGCCAGACATCATATGTCAATCAGACAATGTCAGAAGGACCATGGTGTTATTTCCTTTTTATGGCCACAATAAGCACCTACTGGGCCCTGGGGGTGAAAATAGCTGCTGGACCCTGATAAACCCACTGCTACTCCTACTCTTCATGCAGTGTGTCTGGTTTTTCTGTGCTGGAATTAGAGCTTCACTACATGATCATCATGGCCAAAAGGATTCACAGTCAACAGTAGTATTGCAATACCTATACAAAATCTATAAATAAATAAATAATAATAATCATTCAGTCAAATTCAACTTTGACTTGGTTCACTATGTGTTTTGGCAAATGAATTATACTCAGATATGAGTGCAGTGAAGTGCACAAAAGCATACAACAATTACACTGAATGGATGGTGAAAAGGCAACATGTTGAACTGAACAAAAGATCCAGTGTGAGTGTGGTAATTTCATTAAACACATTAATTTAGGATACAGCACAAAGGAAAACAAAAGGTTAAACTTAGGGCCCTTATCAAATCGTTCCCACTGATGCAAACTCCCAAACAAATGTTCAAATTTCAAAGTTGTTACACAGTCCACCGGTTCACTGTGTGCTCTGGTGTGTTAGGGCACTCTCCTACTTTGTCAGGTTAGTGATCCAACCTTGGTATTTCTCCTGTTAATTAAAAAAATAAAACTCTAATGCATCATTTCAGAGGCAACCATCATACTGCTGAAAGACTGTGGTGTGAAGCTGTTTCCCTCTGCAGCTCTAATTGCTAACATATTCCTCTATGTTCTACACTGCTGGACTCAGCTGAACAGAAACATGTGAATTACAGTCAAACAAATCTTAAATTTGACTCATAAGCACCCAGTAGAATTCTGTGAGTTCAGAGAGCTCCAACTGGTCAGCAACGATAACTTCACGTATTTTCTCAATTTTTGTTATTGACGGTTCAAATCAAAGGAGCAATTTGTTTCAGCCCTATGCAAATCAATTAGAACAGTTTCACTGGCTCCACAGTGACACATAGTAATTAAAAAAAAAAAGATTTTGACTTTCAGAATATTTATTTAAAAGTGTTTATTTTAAAAAAGCCCAGTTTGCTTAAGTGTAGATCAGCTTTTATCCTCAGTTTTTATGGTGCAGTGCAAGCAGAACCCAAGCGATTTCCCCCGTGGAAGGTCATTATGATCTCTGACTTCATGTGTTGGTGGATAATAGCTGTCTGCCACTGGTAATTTGTGCTCCCACTGTGTACTTATCTTATGATCTGTGGGTTTTAGAGGAATTGTTTTTTCCACATTAAGCAGGCGCTGATAAGACTTGCAGTTACAGATTAAACTGCTGGATTGAAAGGTTTAAGGTCCTTCCTTCCTCTCAGCTCTGTCCTGTAAACGACCTCCAACATATGTTTTTAAAGGCCCCACTCCCCTCTCCTCATTCCTGTGTTTCAGTCATTGTGTTTGAACTTCACTGGACAAAATGATGCAGGGGTTAGACACACAAAGGCTGTTTTTGATTTAATCTATTGAAGCAGCCAAAGCTTCTCTGTTGTAGCCTAAAATCTGAGTTGTAAAATTTCTGGTTCGCACTGTCCCGTCCAGCTGGTACCTGCTAGCTAGAACTAGTTTGGCAGCCAATCCTGGTCCAAAAGGCAACTGAAACAGCTTTTAAAATAAAAAAAAAAATAATTTTTTGGAGACAACGTAGACGTAATTTCAAGACTTTTATGTATCTCCATATATCTTCAAACATGCATGGACTCTTTAATTTTAATAATGTGTAAACAAAAAAAAAAAAAAAAATCACATTAATCAAGCTGTGATTTGTGTGTCCTCCTGCGACTCCCTGATTGTTCATTTAGCTGATGCAAACACATTGGGGCATTTTACCTCTATTGATTGCATTGAATAGATTTAATTGTTTGTTTTCCTTTGTTCACGTGCTGCTGCCTTTGATCCTCTAACATATTTCTCTTCTGTCCCCATCTGCACTCTGCTGATCAATACTTGACTTTGCTATTTTCTTATCAACGCACTGTGCAAAGACAATATGCTCCGGCTCTGCTGGGTGACTGACCAAAAAAAGCTGCCATTAATTTCATGCATCAGTTGCCACATATATTCTCCAAAATTCAAGCATTGGGGAAGGCCGTACCCCCCCCACCCTAAAACACATTATATGTTTAATGAAAATTTAATCAAATCCAATTCCAATTATGCATATAATGAATGTGGAGCTCAGGTGTGACGAGCTAGGAAACCTTGGCAACCCTCCCTGTATACATTAACTCCTCAAAATGGAGGTCACGCCATCAGGGTGGCTCAATTTAATAAGCCCATCAAATGCAGTTTGGGAAGGAGTCGGACAAGTTTTCCTTAGTCCTCACTTTCCTCTCATTGTGATTGACTCTGAGACGCTGATGTTTATATTTAGCTTCCCCGTGGAGGTTTGATTTAAGGAGTGTCTCATCCTGCTTGTTGGCTAACTGTACAACCATCTGGCATGACGTTGGTCTTCATGTTTTTATTTTTGTAAAGCTTTGTCTCTTCTTCTTTGATGCATTGCTTTCCTGTCCCTGAATACACATGAGAACATGTGGAATAATAATGCTCCATGGCCATGAGATGGATGTTTACTGACACACACACACATTAATGTAACATGCTTTAATTAATGTGAATTGCAGCCCAAGCAGCTTTATTGCCCTGAGCTGTATATTTCACTGGGTAGTAAATGAACTGCATTATCTCACTGGCTCTGTGGTGCTGTGTTTAGAGGATTTGAACCGGATGGTGAAGAGGACACTGTGAAGTTAGCCAGATGCTAATGCCACTAAGAAGCAGCTGTAATTTAGGATTTAATGAACATATTTGCAGCACAATGAGAAGCACTTGTTCTGAAGTGCCAGGTCTTCAGTGCTTCATGTTATTAGCAACATGTGGCAACGAGTACATGTGCACTGCTCCACAGCTGTGCACATTCCTCCTCTGGTGGCAGCTTCTTCCACCCCATGATATTTCAAAAATGTGTTTATGTACAGTAGCAGTTAGGGACACCTCACTCCTTTTGCCTTGTGTCTGAACATCTTCACCTTTCACCTTTCTCAAGAGGTATTAAAAGTATTCCTCTGCACTGACACTAAGCATGTCAAATGTGCATGGAGGCAACTATGACACAGCCCTGTGTTAATGTAGAATCCATTCAGAGCTGTACTGCTAACTACTAACCATCTCACTAACTCTCTGCTCCAGTCATCACCACTCTCTCTCTCCCACTCTCTTTCACGCTATTCACACAGCCTAGATACCGAAGCTGTTGATGATAGGAGGCGCTTTACTCCTGTAACAATATTGTTTCAGACTTTCATATTTACCACACAGAGGTCCCATTAACTGTGAATGTGTGTGTTTTGATTCCAGTGTGAATATGAAAAATATTTTAAAACACTTTGGTATCAACGTGCAACATAAATGTAGTTTATTTACAGTTTAGAAAAAAAAAACTTTAAATGAAAATGGAAAATGAAATGATAAATGGAAGCTGGTTTTACTTCTTCTTGTTCACTTTAGATATTACAGTCATATAATCAGGTTGTTGTACCTACCTTCCAAAACAACCACTACAAAACAGCTCATAGTCTACCTTCATAGTTGAAGTGGGTATAATCAGTATGTTTACATTAACAATGAATCACATTGTATGGGAAAAGGGTGGCTCATAGTATTAGTTATCTGCAGTTTATCCTTAGCTCAAAGCCTTTTCAGGGTCTAATTGTTTGGTTTACTTTCACCACCCTTATCCTTCTCATAAATCTTATTATTTTGAGATGCAGCAAGCTGCACAAAAGCACCAAAGAAACCCATTGTGCACTTCCTGTCTAGGCCCAAATAGCAGACAGACAAAGTAAATGATTAGTTGGTGAGCATTTCACAGCTGGCGGAGATCAGAACAGGGCTGAAAGGAAACTCTATCTCCTAGAAATAATGTTTATACACAACTAATTTGCAACAGCAGACATGTTTTGAAGGGAATGTAATTGTAATTTTGACAAGATTTTGTTTTCTATTAACATAATAAGGAAATGTTGCTAAGTTACATAACAAGTTGCAAATATGTAGATGCAGTGAACTTTGATCTGATCTTACAATACAATAGTCTCACAACAGTATTAAACTTTTTATGGCTATGCTTCGACTCATAGTGCTGGGCAAAGATAGTGGTCTGGTGTAAAACAGAATAGAGTCAGGGGTTAGTGAGTCAGTGACACATGATAAATAGTGTTGTTGTGTTTATGACTTGTGTACGCTGACCTTAGGTGGCCAAGAAGTCTGAAACAGTAATTCAGGCAGGGAAATTGACTCTATCCCAGGACACCCTGATGCAAACCCTCAGACTGCTAACGCTGTAGTGTAACCTTATTTGTCAGTGTAACAGGCAACGCGCAAGTTCACCTGGGAGGAAAATCATCCAGTTTACACAATACAAACGTGTGACTGACTGACTGAAATATGGAAGAACAAGAAAATTTAGCTTACAAACAGGTGAAGGGCAATAGTTTGTCAGTTTGCTCTCTCTGTCTCGCTCCCTCTCTTTCTCTACTTTCTGGTTGCAAGTCCTCACTTTTTCCGCCTCATCGTCAACAGTGGATAATGACTGATTGTGATTCTCAAAGGTGAATTCAGTGTGGAAAGTAAAGGGTCCCTCAGCTTGTTGCTATGTGTTATATTATCGCTGATCAAGTTCAGGGCAAGTTCGTAGGCCAAAAGGACCCACGGAGGTTCAATGAGAAATGACCCGGTGCTCATGATGGGCTGGTGGAAAACAGGATGTGAACACCTGGTCTCCAATGTTAAAATCAGACCCTCTGCACACTCAGTTTACCCTCTTTAGAATATTTATGTAACAGCAGGAAATGGAAACATGTATAAATTAGCATTTTATTTTGGTAACAGATTGCATAACATCTAAATAGAAACATATCTTATGCAAACACACTTTAGTGCCTCATCCCAGTGATGACATAAATTATGATGTAAAGAACAAGAGACAGAGAGAAGTTAATCTGCTTTATAAAAGGACAAATATAAGAATGTAGGAGTCTTAAAAAGTCATCAGAAGTCATAGTGACTCCCAATTCTAGACTGCCTTATCCAAGGAGCTCTTTAAGCTCTGTTTTGCCGTCGTAAAATCTCAATAATCATTTTTCAGAGCGCACATGCAGCAATGTTGAGAAGCAGCTGTGTAAGATTGAATTCATTGACCTTGGGGTCAAACGTAAACTGCCTCTTGAACTCCAGGTGGATTACTTCGGGAAAATCAGAAATTTTCTCCAACTAATTTTATGGAAATCCACGTCCTCCAGGTTAACTGCTATGACAGGCCGTCAATATTTTTCCCCTGTGACACCGGACAGATCTCTGTTGAGTTCACGTCACGTCAAGGTGAGCAGCATGGCAGAGGCGGAAAGTGAGCATGACGACTTTACATTGGGGAGGGGGAAAAAAAGAAGGAAGGAAATAACTGTTGGAAAATTCTGCCCTGCTCTGTTCCTTTTTTATGGGCTTGTCACTGGTCATTAAATTTCACATTAGTGAAGTGTTCTGCTTGACATTATTGAATGAGACAACGGTAGGTGCTTAAGAGACGAGGACATGGTTTAGATATTTATTATGCAAAGTAAAAGTGAATAATGAGGTGTTGGTTTTACTTATAGATCCCTAAATTCACACAGTCTGTCTCTTTTTAGATAGGTTTTATAGAGCAGTTAGAAAAAAGGCTCTGAACTCTGTAAAATTAACAGAAAAAATCCAGAAAAAAAACAAAACAGAGGACATTTAAAAATATGTGTGAAGATGCAGCTGCTGCAGTATTTACTCCTAGAACAGAGATAGATAGTGTAGTGAAAAGAGGCTTTGGAGGCTCTGGATGGACACTTCTCAATCAGCTGACTGGGCCACACAAATTAGATTTAATTAATAAACAGTACATCACAGTACAGGCATTACTAAATCTATATGCATTAGGTTAGAATGGAAAAATTACCTGTTTAGTGGTCCAACAAAAAATAAACCTGCAGAAAAAGGACACACTGATGTCATCGAGTTTTTAACTCAGGTTTCAAGGGAAAAAAGGATATAGCTTATGTAATCTTTTCTGGGTCGTCTCTGATAAAGTAATTACAGTAATTACAAAAGGAATCATAGGTCTCTTGGGGATCAGTTCTGTGGTGACTCAGGACAAGAGAGGACATTGAAGATGAAGTATGATGGAAGTTCACAACACTATGCTGTTTTCATATCTCATCATCCTTAGCATGGAGAAAGAGCAGTTCTCTAACGTCACCGTCAGACCCTTTTTCAGTCCTGTTGAGAAGAGCAGCGTCAAATCTTTCTTTAGAATCAAGTCTGTCCCTTCACAGTGACCTCTATGATGAAGCCCACATTGTCAGTCTGTCATGGTGTGATTAGTTTGCACAAATAAGTCAAATGCAATAATGTTTTGATTTTGTGCACGTGGTTATTTTCATTATTGTTTAATCATGTGATTTGCCAATAGTCTGCAAAATGTCTGAAAATAGTCAGCTAACTATCATCTTAGGCTGAGACATCTGGCAAATACACACTTTTGTGCAGTTGTAAAATGAAAAGATTGTAAGAACATCTACAGAAGATAGTGTTTGTCCTAAAGGGAATAAAAAATTACTTTCCTTCCTCTTCATGCTAAACTGATTATAAACCTCCAATCGTGTCTGGCTTTAAAGTAGCTGATAACGGCATCTTTTTCACTCAGCATTGAGTGGTCCGACAGTATTTTGAGTGAGGATTCTCAACAGTCAGAGCAGAACAGAAAACTTGCCTTTAATAATAGGCATTAGTAACAGCCTTAGTGAGATGTGAATAAAATGAATGTGGTTGTGTTACACTAATTATAATCTGTCCTGTGTTTCTTTTTTTTTTTTCTTAAACACAATGATTGTCTCTTATGAAACATATTATAGTACACTCTATAATGTGATAAATTATTAGTTGTATCCTCCACACTTCAACACAGATTACAATGAATGCCACACAGCATCAGAACTACTTAAGCTGCACCATCAATATTATTACATTTGAATGAATATGAGGCATTTGGCTGCCCTTCTGCTCCAGAACAAATTATGATAAGAACAGTCCAGGAAGCTTGAATTGTAAGATTTCTAGCATGACGAGCAAGTGGAGGTGAGGAGCCATAAATCACAGACAAGCAGTGTGAATGAATGCAAAACAGATGTAATAGTTAGATGTAAATAGTTTGGTAAAGGTATAAAATATGTAAAAGTTGAAAACTGAAAAACAAGTCAGATCTGATCTGCCCGAAACAGTAGCAAAGAAATGTGCTGTACTATAATTTTGCACTGTGCAAACAGCCTCTGTGTGCCACCTACTGCACTATAGTCCTCCTGGTATAAAAAAAAATCAAAGGAAAAATATTCATTCCACAGTAAAATTGGTCCTATTACTAATATATTATTGACATTATTACATTGTTAATACTGATGCATCAATATGTAGCCAGAATTTTAGTGTTGTAGCTGTTCCAGATGAAGCTAGTTTTAAAGGTCCCACATAGTCCAAATGTAGATGTCATATCTTCTTTGATTATAAAGCAGGTCTAGGTTTGGTATTAATGCTGAAAGTATCAGAGGTCTCAGTCCACAGAGAAATGCTCTCAGCCCGTATCAGAAACTGAGCCTTAACATGAACTGTAAGGACTTCTGTAACTTTGTGATGTCACAAGTCACTGCCCTCAGCCACGCCTGGGCCCAGCAGTCAACCTAGCAGTGTTTACATGAAGTCATTTTTTTTCACCCAGAAAACAGCCAATCAGAGCAGAGGCTCAGAGTCTCTTCTGATTGGCTTACCGACCTCTTTTTGCTAAACCTCCAGAGAGAAGCCTGAGAGAGAAGATGTAAAACTACATCACTACATGAAACCAGAATTATGTCTTCTTATAGATATCAACACTTCCCACAGACTGGAGGAGTGCCAAATATGGGACCACAGGTAACAAGAGAAATGTGAGGGGTTAAAAGATGATTAATGGGAGAGAAAAGAAGAAGAAAACGTTCTACCACAGAGATATTTATTAATTTTTCTACATTTGTCAGATTTAAATTATAATTTTTAGAATATTATACAATTTCACCCTTTTCTTATATTTTATAAGCTCTCATGCTGCCTGTGTTTAAAATCTTCTGCAAAGGAACTACAGCTGTAAATGTGGTGCAGTAAAAAGTACAATAGTTCCCTGTGCTCTTTGTTACTTTCCACCATTGCCTCCTCACATTTTAGTCTTGTGTTAAATTGTAAATTCAAGCTGAAAAAGGAGCACATTTCACAGGCGGTGTGATTATATACAAATTCAATGTGCAGAAACAAGTGGACACAGATTATTAGCTCCAGGCAGTGGAGATGCAGGCCAATAGTTGTCGATGCATTCAAAATGTTGAGCAGAAAGTTAGCATTTATCCTGAGGCTTTAAGACACCATTTTATCTACAAAAACAAAAGGAGAAAGGAGAGAAAGTGGAGAAAGAAAAAGAATTAAAGCTCCTTGCGCAGTAAATAAGACATCTGCATTGATAAAGTAAACAAAACAAGGCAAATAATCATTTTGTGTTCAATCTGAAGCACTGCCTGTTGGATCGCAGTGAAAAAGACAATAATGGCATGAACACCGTTACTTTTTATTTATTTATTTTGCTGAAAATCCCATAATACAAACCTTTGGTAGATGAATTATTAGTATGAATTACCGTTATGTGCTGCCACTCCAATCACTGATGATTCATAAGTGTCCAAAATCTAAATTTACTGCTCACTAAACTACTGACCTTAAGTGACTGAAGGAGTTTGTGTTCAGACACACGTCCGATTCTGACTTTTCCTTATTAGTGACAAATGTTTGTCCCAGTAATTCTGTGAAATGGGAGAGCGACCTCAGTGATCCCTCTGATCCTCCCATTACCCTGCTCACGACTGTCAATGTAATAACTTTGCAGTGACACAGTCATTCATCACAGGGTTGGGTGATTGTGCTATTGAGAAAGAAATCCTCCCCTGAATGGTCTCACTGGGAGATCTTATCACTCTCTGATGGTTAATGCACTCCATTAATTATTCCTCAAGATCTGTCATTAAAACGACAGCTACTGTGTAGAAGTGCATTAAAAAACTGTCCCTCTAATAGCAAGTGTTTGTTTGCTTAAAAAAAAGCATGACTGTAGAAAGTCCATGTAATCTTATTTTAAAGCCACATTAAGCACTATTTTAAAATTAGCATTTAATCAAATGACAATATCAAACAGCCCTTTTCCCTATCCAGATAATAATAGATTTAAGGGACATGGCTGACCACAGGGCATACAGCGGCAGCATAATAATAAAAATAATAATGATAATAATTTACTAACTTTTTACACAAATCAGTAGCAGGATAGAGAACAGTACAGTCCTCAAACACACACAAATGTCCTTCCATCCTTGAGCTGGATTACTTCTAAATTTAAGGAAGGCCTTTTTGTTGTGAGGCAATAGTACTCATCACTGCACCACCTACATAAATTTTTACATATTGTTTGATTTCAATTTATTGTAAAATTCTACTAAGCCTTGAACCTATACGAACTTACCTTGAGTGTTTTGAATGATTGAGTCAGTAAGGCTCATCGAGTCCTCTGTCATGAGCCTTGAAGCTGATCTGAAGTGCAGAACAAAAAGGCAGCTTTTAGCTTTTATGCATTGAGCTGTTGGATGTTTTTGTTCACAGAGCATGCTTTCTGGGTAGTGCCTTAAACTAGTGATGAACTAACTTGATGAAGTTGATGCAGCTATTGATGCCCAGGTACAATAAATGAATTTGAGGTCTCACCATCAGCTGTAGATCAAAGATCATCATCAGCAGCAGTGATAGTTTCAATTCTCCATCTGTGTTACAGTGGACACAGTATTTTAGGCTCAGTACTGCTGCACATTCAGGCATGTTTTGTAGAGTCATTTGGGGAACCAGGAGAAATTAGACTTCAGGCCCAGAAAAACTCCCCAGGACAGAGGTCCATATATAAATCACATCTGAATCACAAGCTGTTACAAGCCAATGTTGACAAGAATGAAGAAAAAAATCCAGCTCCGTCACTTGCACTGGCCCTATCACTGATGTTTCAGGGCTCACACTTGTGATGAATTCATTTTGTGATCAGTCCACCTGTCTAAAGGATAGGATATGCGAAAGTTTTGTACAAGTTTTATTGTTATACAAAAAGACTGTTCACCAGCAGTGAACAGTGCTGGTGCACAGGCTGTTTGACCTTTGGTTCCTATGTTTGGTTCCTATGTTTGTAGCAGTGCAAAGTGCAGAAACGGCGAGGTGAAATTGAACACCTATCGATCGGAGGGTGTAGAGATTAATAAATACACATCACAGGTCTTATGGGTCTGAAGCAGCTGTCACAATCACAGTGGCACGAAACGACTGCAGCTCAGGAAGTTGAAAGACATTTAATATCATAGTATTGTGTGGATGGTTCAGAGCGTCGTGACATGAACAGCAGCCAGGCAGCTGCTGATTTGAACCTGTGGGAAGCCTGATTGCATTGATCGTCACTGTCAGGGAAATTGCATGAATATCATCAATAATAATCAACACAGCACTGTAGTGGTGAGTATAAAGATATATTTTGTACAACTTACACTGAGCATCAACAGAAATTCCCACAAACAACAGGACAACTCATTCTTTTTTAAGAGAGCTAAGTTGTCCTTTTGTGACAAAGCTAGTATTAGTATTAATAGCTGTTTACATCATCCCTTTACTCACCAAGAGCTCTCACCAATGGTGGTAAACAACACCAGTATTTCCTCTTTTCTGTGCCACGCCTTTTCTTCTACTGAAGTTAGCTCGCTAATCAGCTAGTTACTTTCCCATAGCAATTCCTGAAGAGGTTACGCTACTCCTCAGACATATTATAACATCTTATAAAGACAATGATGGCTGAAGCTCTTGTCAAACAGCATCCACCACTACCTGCTCACAGAAAGAAACCACAGGCAGTGAAAATGTACAAATACCTCCTTTAATACAGTTCAAGAGAACAAGGAATTGAAATGTGATCGTCTCTCTGCTCAACAAGAATCAAATCTCAACACCCTTACAACCAATTATCGAGAAGCCACGAGTTACCCATGTGCTTACAGACATTGAATGCACGCACAAGAATTTCATGAAAGGGGCCCTCTTGATGTGAGAAGACAGAACACATGACATTGTCATGTTTTTCAGCTATATGAATCCCAACAGGCGTATAAGCAAAGCGATCAAAGGCACACATGGTAACAGGGTGAATAAATTAAAAAACTAATGATTCACGCTAGTTTACTTTACATTGCACCACCACAAAAAATAGGGCCCTTAAGTGTTTTAGGGGGGATTTATTGCTTATTCAACTTGGCAGTCTTTCACTTACTCATTATCCATCAATTGAGCCACTGCATTTGTCTGCTTATGCTTTTCTATAATTTCAAATTGGCCAGCAGATATTAAACAGCATTAATAAGCAGCCATGGCTGTCAGTGTTTTGATTGTGTTGTTCTGCCCTCCATCAGCTTGCAGCCATTAGCACACTGAATATTTAATCATGTAACTCTTCCTCTATTACTTACCATTAATGCAGCCTACTTTTCATATCCCTCCACACAATTTCATACGCATCCCACCAGCGCTGTTGACATTCACCTCCACTTTATAGTTCAACATAGGGAGGAAATCCTTGGGAAGAGAAAAGCTAAATAATTTCTCCTGGTTTCCTCAGGGCTTCTTGAGCAACACTCATTAATTAAGGGGACTGTATTAGTCATGACTCCCACCAAAGCTCTTGCATATTAATGAGGAGTATGTTTTAGTGTGCACCTAGTGAGTTGAGGCAGCCTCGGGCCAGGTCCTGACTTGTACTTAAAGACACAGTTCATGGTTTGACATAAAACAATATTCCTGCTCTGTTGTAAATTCCTGCTGCATCATCAGTTTTTTTCTTTTTAATGTATTGTTTATAATGATCTAAAATCATGATAGATTCTAATTGAAGATGCAATAACTGCGGCTTAACCAGTTTGATAAGCTCAGCAGCAAGACGTGGATCAATAAACATGCAGCAAAAAATCATTTAATCCCATATTTATAAGCAGCAGAGAGATCCATAATTATTATTTTATGTTGTTCTAATTATGTTCTTTTTAAAAATGTATGAATCAAATTTCCCTTTTTCACTAATAATGCATTCCCACTTAAGGAGGGCCGTGGTGGCCTCAGGTCAACTCCAGAACAGCCTCATTAGGACCTTTCGCTGTGGGGCCCATTAGTGAAACATGTAGTATGTCGTGTAACATGTTGATCCTGGTTTGATTAGCATGCAGCAGCAGGCTGATGCAGAGCTGAAACAGTGGACCTGAGAAACTGGCAGAAATCAGACACTCATTCACTATTGATGACATGATGAACTCTCAGTAGGATGCTTTTGAGTCACAAATAATCAGTGATGAGAAAATGGGTTTTACGTTTGGTAAAGTTTAGGCCTTTGTCCTGGAAGAGAAAATTTTACATGAAATAAATAAAAAACATGATGCATAAGTTCTATTTAACTCTCTTACTGCACATGAAGGTCACTATCACACTATGATGGAGCATTACTGGGACACTTGAATAGAGCAGAGCAATTTTTAATGATATAAGTGACACCTGGGTTTTTCCTACTATAATAACTGAAAATGTCTGCTGTGAAAAGGACCTGTTGTTGGATTTGTGTTTCATTGTGGAGATGGTGAACACCTCTCTTAATGCATTAGTTTTGCATGTACAGTTCAAATGGTTGAAACTAGAATCCGAATACTTTATTGATTGCCACAGGGAAATTAGGTAATGTCACAGTTGCTCCCTCAAGGATAGAAATGTAGCAGCAAACAAAAGAGAATAAGTAATTATTTACAATTATGATTATTTACAATTTTACATATATAAGAAAAATATAGACTTAGAGAATGAAATGAAAAAACGTAAATTGTAAAAGAACGTCCTTATACTATAGATGTGCCTCAACCAAACATGCTGTATTTACGATGCAGGAAATACCAATATTTAAGGCAGCACAGGTCATGCAGGGGTTGAAGTTGGGCAGTTGGGCTTGGTTTTGGGTGCCAACGTAAACAAATGACCATGTTCAGAGGTGGGGAGGCAGTGAGGGATCATGTCAACATTGTAATGAGGGGAGATCCATTTGCATGCAGCTTAGATCTTATTTAAATTTCCTGCTCATCCATTGGTCCATTCACCCTCTGCAGGTGAACCATGATATCTCATTAATAAAAGCTCTTGGACAGGGCTGGATTAGAGTTGGAGTTAGAGTTGGAAACTGTCCCAGGACTGCAGCTCCTCAGTGATACTAGATTCAATGTCTGTCACTTGGTTTGTCATTTGAGAAATTGGAACTTTATTTGACAATATGCACATTTAATTTGCATGAATTTACCTCATCTTCAAATCCCAGGTTAGAATGCTTTATTTAATACCTTTTATTATTTCAGTCAAAGGCTTGAAGGATTCATATATTGAGTGGAAATGTGGACTATAGTGCAGCTACCAAAGTCTGAGTAAAGTCAAGGTTATTTGCAGAAGTTAAATGTATTTCTTATGTAGATACATGTTAACTGAGACTTTCAGGGCAGTGAGATGGAATTTCTATTTACTGTATGGTCTGATTGTGGTGGATAACTGTACATTTTCTGCAGTGCTAAACTCTTTATTCCCTCTGGCTTCTAGCTAACAGCAAACTATAAAAGTCAAGAGAGCAGTTCATGGTACCTTGCTGGCTATAAAACACTGACCCTGAGCAGGAATACCGCACTGTGTACTACCATGTTATTAGTGAGTCAGCATTTCATGAGTGAAACAAAACTAGCCATATTCTCATACTGCTGACCTTGTGCTGTTCTATTATTAGTCCCTCAGTTTTATGGTCATGGAATTTATACAGCCCATGAAGAACCATGTAACTTTCAAGCCACAGATAAGGAGGGTCAAAACTGCATTTTCATGCCAGTGGTTGAGCTCTCTGTTGAGAATATGGTTGATGTGATGCTCTTTTTGACGGCATCTTTGGTTCAGTTCACAGCCATCTGTTGCTCAAGACTTTTTAAAAAAGCAATTCATGCATTGTTAACTGCTTTGATATTCATGATGTTACATTGCTTTAATGAGTTGTTGTAATAGCTGGATAGGGAGCATTAATCAGCCTGAATTGAAAGTTGCATATTACAGGTGAGATATGTATGAATATATTAAAAGCAAAAACTAAAAATCTAATATGAAATTGTCCTCTCTGGCGGTAATACAGATGGAAGAAACTAGATTTTACAGGAGGGGTCGTACCATAGACAAATATGGCATAAGGTTAGTTAAGTTTCGGACTTTCCGACTGCAACACTAGACAGATCAACTGTATGTGATCTGGTGGCAAATACATAAAACTCTGTGTATGCACAAAACCAGAAATATGCATACACATTCTTTTCATCAGAATTATAATTATTGTTAATTATTACTATTCTCAAAGTAGAAATCTCATTGAGAAATTGAAGATGCAGGAACATGTCCGGTCCCATAATTAGCCATAAATGGATGAAAACACTTCCTTAATCCACCAGTTTGCATAAAAAAAAGCACGGTTGGAGCCACAAGTTTTCAGTTATATATGAGAAAAGAGCAACAAAAAAGAAGCTCAATTTCCTTAATTGTTCAGGTTCCAGACTGAGCTCACTGATAAACTTTAGTACAATAACTCCACATGTAAAGTCCCGTTTTACTCTGAACTTTTATTGTTGGGATAAGAGACATCTTCATTAGGCTACAGACAGGTGTGACTATAAAATATTAAAATAGTATCTAAAAAGTTTATAGAATGTGTCACAATAGATAATGAGGCTATAATGTCAAACAAAGCTCTGTAAAACACTGGGCTCACAAGCACAGTTATGGGTTAGGTTACTCTATTTGTACCTGGACATAATTTGATTTGCATTTGCATTTGCAAAACATATATACATGCACACACAAAACACAAAATAAATAAGTAATAGAATGAAATAAATTAGTAAATCAATAAATTAGACTTTGCTTCTATGCAGTGTAGGTACAACTTGTTCATCTGAGTGATGGCTGCAGGAACAAACTTTCTTTAAAGCGTTTGCTTCTGCACTTTGGGACCATGCATCTTCGTCCAGAAGGAAGAAGCTGAAATTCGCCGTTCAAAGGTTGCGAAATCATCATTTAAAATGGAGCCAGCTATCGGCTGTAACTGTCTGTTAGGCTAAGCTGTGAATAACCAGCTCACTCGACCTTTTAACTTGATTGAGATTCCTGCTCTTTAAAGGCAGGTTTACAAACCACGACGCCACAGAAAATGATAACAATGGACTCAACAAAAGCATAGTAAAATAAGATCATCATGGTCCTGTCAAGATGGATATAGGACAGTTTCCTATTTTTTCTATTTATGAAATGTCAAATACTTTTTGCTTTGTAAACATTAAAACTTATAAAGATCATAATGAATCCAGCCTCTGAAGTTTTCTGTTTTGTCTCTTTAATTTTCAATTCGCTGTATCTAACTTGATTTGCTCTAAAAAACATATGGCTGAAAGAATGCATGTCTCACTGTGCATTTTGTGTTTATAGATACCAATTTATGTGTGGGAAGTGATGTACGCATGGTTTTTGTGTATACACATCATCAATACATCTGGCCCCTGGTGCTTTAGTCATATTCCTCAAATGATCCATCTTCAAATCTTTTAATAACTGTAATTTAAGCAACAATAGAAATGATCACTATGTCTCACATTATGATCAAACGCTGTAATCACAGGGAGCAGATTTACAGGTATTACTCACAAGGAGAAGATAACTGAGCTTGACACTCAAAAACCACTTTCTGCATTTTAAACATGTATGAATAAAGCACAAGCTGACCGATCACAGTCCTCGGCTGCCAGAGGCCCATACTTTCCAGTAGCATATTTAACTGATATAATGTTTGGACACTGGGAAATACTGAGACATTTTAAAGAGTTATTTCCCATCAGCAGATGTAAACACTGAATTAATGCAAGCTGCAAGTCCGTAAGCTGCTAGAAAGCTCGACTTGTTAACATGATTTTGTGAAAGTTAAGTGTTGATATATTTCTTGATGTTGTGCCTCACTAGTCACCAGCAGCCTCATTAGGCTAATTGATGCTGATACTGAGCCCACCTGGCATGTATCAGCTGTTGCTCCTAACACCCCTCCAACCTGATGGTGATTTTAAAGTAAAACTGTAGAAAAAGCAGCTACGCCTTTGTCATAGCTTGAGGTAACCTTCATGTTACAGAATCCACTTCACATCCATTTTGAATGAGCCATGTTTGGGAATGTGAATGTTCAGAAAGCTGCTGGCTGCTGACATGAGAAGAGTTCAGCTGTGGCCTCATATTCTCAGCCAACTAGCTTGTTAACTGTCCTCTCATCAGTGGAGTCTCGATGGCTGCTAGGCTCAAAAAGAAAATGTTTCCAATGACCTCTCCATCTTTTCCAGCAGCCGACACACACACGCACAAACACACATGCACACACACTCACACACACACAGCTATTCTGACTGCAGAGTCTCTCTCTATCTCTCCCTCAGAGCATGACGAGTGCGCCAGCGGCCAAAATTTGTGTGATGAGAACGCCATCTGCACCAACACCATCAGAGGACACCTGTGTACCTGCAAGCCGGGCTATGTGGGCAATGGCACCATCTGCAGAGGTAAGTTCCTGCCCTGGAACAGCCCACCAGGCACACACACACACACACACAAAAAAAAGACACACAGATACAGTCTCAAACCCCCACCACATCCACTGATGGTGGCTCATTCTCTGCTCCAGAACATCACAAATCGCTCCTCCTTCACGTCAACTAACCAGCAGCAGCCGCAGCTTCCACAGACATGAAAATTAATTCTGGTCTAGTTTCAGCCTGTTTTTCTCCATGTTTGCTTCCTTCCCCTCACTGCTCACCCTGGTCCCTGCTGACCCATCACCCGCCCAGGTGCCTCACCCAGTTGGCACCACACTTTCACAGAGATGGAAGGAGGGAATGAAAAATATTTTTGACCAGTGCATGTGTTGTACAAACATGATTAACAGGTGCAGCAATGTATATATTTATAAAATCTAATCTTCTTCTAAAAGCCTCCATTCATCCTGCTGCACACACCTTTGGAGTGGACTTAGTCCACTCCAGCCTAATAGCTAAAGCACTTGCGGTGTTGTGTGCTGTCATCTTCAGAAAATGAAAACAGAGGCAGTCAATGATTAAATCAAAGTGGAAAAGTGCTTCAATAAAGGAAATTAAATAAATACTTAAATTGATACTTAACACAGTGTAGTGAGTATTCATTTGGCAAAGGTTTTCAGACATCTACATAACCTCTGTTTAAACAGCATTTTAACCTCCTACACACAATACTGTACTGCACAATACACTCCTGTCACACTACTGTACACTACTGTCCTCCTGTAAAAAATAAGCCCACAGGTCGTCTGTCAACAGGTTTTGTTGCTCTGCAACATCTAGTGGCCCTAGTTATGACGACAGGAACAAAGAGAAAAGTATGTTGACACAGTTTATAGAGCTGGCTAGATCGTTGGGTCAAAACACAGGAATGTGACACAGGAGAGTGGTGTTTGATTCCCATGTAAAAGTAAGTTGTTATGTATATAATATGTTATGTATACACCTGTATGCTATTTGCTAATATCATCCTTTGACTTTCAGTGGAATTTGTAAAAAACTCTGTTGTACAAACTTTTAAAACATTATCTTTGTATTGAGCACGAAATGCATTGTTTTATTCTTGAGTATATTGTAATTTTGATTTCAGAAAATATTATGTTTGTTACCTACGTTTAAATGATAGTTGGTTGAAGACATTTAAATCGATCATAATTTAATATATTTCAGATCTTTCCATACAATGTCCATCCTGCTGTTTTAAACCAACAACAAAACTTTAGTGGTGTGATGCACCTAGAAATGTCTATAAAATGGATGCAAATCAACAGCCTTTTTAATCAGGTCATCTATACAGATATAAAGTGATGGTTCAAGTCATTTAAGGCAGGGCAGTAATGCTTAACCTGAGGCACAAAGGCTTACAAACAACACTTTGTGATGAGAAATTAACATAGCTCTGTGTTACCCTTAGTTATGAATTTCAAGGTTTCTGTTTTGTCCACTTTGTCTAAACCAGGCCTGCTGTCGTGTAAAGGGAGCTCTGAAAGTGAGTTTTGAACACCCTGCTGCTGCTGTGCAACCTTGGCAGGAGCTAGTCACAATCAATGCAGACATCTTGCCAATAAACACTGGCTTTTGGCCAGAACCAGCCGTTTTCACTGACCTGCCAATTCAGAAATTGCATCTTTAATAAACTCTGCGAGCACAACAGCAGTCGATGCTCTTCAAGAGTGACTTATTGCTGTTTTATGATACTAAAAGGATTTCCAATTCAGTGGGGAAGCTGTGCTGTGTTTGACAACTCCTTTATCAAGCTAAAAAAAAAAACATTTATGGTTGTTTTCCAGTTACATGAAAAGCAAATTGGGAGCTTGAAGTGGCATTTGTTTCTCTAATGTACTTCTCTGACCTCAGTGTTGGTGTTAATGTGAGTGAATATTTGTGGAGGGCTGTGTAGCAGTTTACATACCCTCTGACATTCTGAGGTGCGTGTGCGTGCATGTAAACAATCGACCTCCAGTTTTAGACTCTACATTGATGTGTCCACTCAGCCATTTCCTGTATGAACTATATTTAACTGTACATTCACACTGAAAGCTGCCACAGTGGGACAGTCGCTGCAGGGTCAAGGCAGATGAGGCAGGACAGTCGATAGCAGGAGTTTGAAGACACTCATTAGAGGGTTGGCAGGGTGAAGAAGGTGCACTCTACACCAACCTCTGTCTCAGACTAAGTAACCAGAAAGTCCCTTGAGATACAATATCTCTTTTATATGAGGTACTAGGCCCAAATGGCAGCATAGGCTAGATAACATGGTTATTTGGGTTATGTTTTGATGGCTGGTTACATTTTGATCCAGTTCCAAGCTGATAAATTGCCTACAAGTGTTGATTTTTTTTTCTACTTTATTAACAAAAAAACAAAAACATTCTGGTTCCCATTCAGCTAAAGAGCCCATATATGTGATTTATTTATTTTCTTACATTTTCTCTCTAAGATTTAATAAATCAGAAAGACTAGCAGAGGTTTGACATGCAGCTCCACATATGTCTAGAGCATAATTTGTATATAAAGTGATCCCATGAGCTCACAACACACCCTTTCATGCAATTTTCATGACTGTGTGCTTTTGCTTGGCAGATGTCTAGGAGATGTGAGTATCATTAAATCTAATTAGGCTTTGATTTTCCAAACTACTTAAACATCATCTCAATAAACTTCCAGCAAAATATGTTGTGTCGTGGGATGTCAGTCACTGTGAAGGAGCCAACATCACCAATTGAGACTTGTCTGTAACTGCATTCTCTGTTTGTTTTTCGCCTAAAAAGTTCCAAGTTTAAAACCACGATCCAGTCCACTGTCCGCCGGATTGATATTCAACTTATTTACCAGAGGTTGAATTAAAACATGGTCAATTTTGGCCCTCCTGACATGTTCCACCGTGATTTCTCACTCATTAGCACATGTTCTGTATCTTCTCTGCTGCTCAGCACCGTGACAACTAATGCTGTTGTAATTAGAAGGACAGGACAGGAGGAAAGCATGTCAGTCATACCAATGACTAGAAAGGGAAAGTGTGTCATGTGCTGTTGCAGGTCTATGTGTTTGTGTGAGTGCAAGAGGGAAAGGTTGATTTAAGAAACAAGGACAAAAGGAAGAATGAGGTAAATGCAAAGACAGGGGATAGAGGACAGGAAACGACAGGGGAAGGATAAAGAAGTAAGTCTGTCCAACTGTGCTCTCCCCACTCTACTCCTCTCTAACACTGCAGGATGGGTGGCAGGTGGAAGGCAGGTCTAGGGAGAGATCAATGCAATTTGCAAAGTGCCACCACACAATTTCTGCCTCTGGATTGCCTCCAGGCCCATGCTACAAACACACACACACACAGACAGACAGGCAATATACAACCTGACTGCATTACTACCGCCACATTTTTCTCATTCATGTAGAATTCATACATAATGACGACCCTCCACTAAACTCCTTGCTCCAGTGTGTTAATAAAACCAACGTCTGTATCAAGTGTCAACTGACCGCGACCATTTGAAGCCACCGGTTCGTAATATTGCTGTCGCCATCCTGTTTCCTTTTACCTAAACCAGAAGAAACTCTATTTGGAGGAGTAGATGGAGCTGAGGAGGAGTGAGGGGTGGATCTGACCTGCTCTGTTCTCTGTCCTGTGTGGTACGGTCTGTCAGTCACATGTTAGTCACACCCTAATGCATACCCCGCTTTATGGTCTATTTTCCTCTAAATGGGACCATCATGTTGTATTGAAAAAGACTTGAAACTAGAAGCTGAGATGATAAGCTCATTAGGAAAACATTTACTGAGCTAATAAATCAAGTGAGAAGTAGGGATATTTTCCCATAGACTTCAATGCAATCAGACTTCATTTTAAAAGCAGTGAGGTCACCCCAGATGGTCATCATGTTTAAGGGACTTCAGCATTGGCTGTCTGAGGCGACGTCAGAGTCTATGGTCCGAATGCACCAATGTTAACTTTAAAATTACAAAGTCAAAGATATATACTTCAGTGTAAGTCCCCATATCAAGTCAATTATGCAATCAGCCTTTCATCACTTATTAGTATTGGGCAGACTTAGAAATCTGTTGTTTGGACATGAAGCTTCAGATTGGACAACTGTAACGCTCTGTTATCTGCGCTCCTGAAAAAACCTT
The DNA here is from genome assembly GCA_038496675.1 of Rachycentron canadum. Lineage (NCBI taxonomy): Eukaryota > Metazoa > Chordata > Actinopteri > Carangiformes > Rachycentridae > Rachycentron > Rachycentron canadum. The sequence goes on along the minus strand of CM076648.1, from coordinate 20,731,630 downwards.
TCCGACCATTACAACTGACCCAGAATGCTGCTGCTGCAGCAGCAGGGATGCTCACTAGAATCCAATCGAATTCAGAGTCCATTTTAAAATCCTCTCACTTGTTTTTAAATCAGTCAACAGCCTTAGTCCTAAATACATTCTTCAGCTGTTGAGATCATGAGGGACTGGTCTACTGGTGCTCCCTCAGGTTAACACTCAGCAGTGGGGAAGTAGCTTTTAGTTATCAGACTGTCTAATATGAGACAAGCTCCATCCAGCACCAGACTCGGAGCTTACCTGTTCCCCAAAGCCTTGGACTGAACACCAACTCAAACCCTAGCACCTCAGCTTAAGTGTCTTTATGAATTTATGTGCTCATATTTTTGAATTTCTGTCATGTGTTTTATGAATTATTTTCGCATGTTTTATACATTGGTGTTTTTATTTGGTAATTCTGCTTTAATATTCATCTGTAAAGCATTTTGAATTGCCTTGGGTATTAAATGTGCTATATAAATAAAGTTTCCTTGCTTTGGCTGGCCTTGCCCAGAAGTTGCAGTCAATGTGCAAATGATGGAACAGAGGAGGTGATGTTTAGAATATAAATTATGGAATAAATATATATGGAAATTACCAAATGCGGTGCAAAAATCCATTGTGCTGGACTATTCTCTAAAGATACCCCAAGTAAATGGGCAGCGGGACAAAATATACAAGTGTGCGCACATTACAACACACCTTTATGTAATTATTGTACAAGCTATTCCAAAACCTTTGACACTGATCTGCTGCTGTAACATCCAGTGCTCCTTGGCACCTCAAGCTTTTAGAACCAGGCTGTTCAGCCACAAGAGCATTAGTGAGATCGGACGCTAAGATTTTAATTGATCCCAAAGTTGTCGGGCCGGCTCTGTACAAGCCGGTCAAGTTGTTCCATACCAAGTTAGGAAATTTATTATCTCACTTTGTGCATGACGACAGCAGGTGGTTTGACTGGACTATAAAACTGACTATTGTCTAAAGCATCACTGTTGTGCTGGAATATTAAGATTTCAGGTGTCCAATCAGCCAAAGACCAAAAATGCATAAGAGTAAATGGACATGTTTTTGGCCATACTGTGCAGCTGATATATGGTAAACCAGTTGACAGAGACCACTCACAACTGTGTCAATCTGCCTCATTGATGCTATTTCTCAGCAGCAGGTGAAAATTCTATACTTTCCAAAATAATGTTATTGAAACTCACTACATCTTACCTACCCTATTCTGGCCAATTAGTATTATTTGAGCAGGTAGTCAGAGGAATCGGCCTCTCTTTTCCCCTCCCCCTGAGATCTCATTACTGTGTGATGGCAACAGTGTTGGCCATTCGACCTGTGCCTCCCATCTCATTCCCCTCATACATCACTGCAGCCCTCTCAGGAATAGGAGAATTAGTCAGAGTGTGACTGCAGCCCCTCAGCCTTTCACTGTTAATGTTAATAAAGAAATGAAAACTGTGTTTAGCCAGCGCTGAGCAATGATTCCAGAGCAGACGGGGCAAAATCTGGTGTCTTAGCCAAAAGTGTGTGATTAATTCAACGCATTAAAGGCAGATGATGAGCGTCCTTTAGTTACAATGGCTTATATCCTGCGAAAGCAGGAAATACACCAGATTCCACCACTGCACTTGAATTGGTTTCCAAAGACGGAGCATCTGCAAAGGTAACTTGACCTTTTGTACTCATTGGGATTAGGAGGATGACAAGGACAGCTATAGATGTTGCGTAGTAACCTCAAATCTCGAAATCTCTCATTTTGCTTTTTTTATTAGACCTTAAAGTAAAACCTTTTCAGGTCTTTTGATAGAGCTCATTAACTGCTTCATAAATCACGTGTTGTTTTGTGTTGATGTGTGGATTTATTGCTCCCTTCTCAGCTTGCCTGAAGACCTTCTTTTTCATTTGTGAATACCTATGTCTCCCTCAATGCTTTTAAACAACCACTGTAGAATGAGAAGGGACTTTTGGTATTTAGCTTTTATTTAATTTAAGCGGAGGAACCTGCAGCACTGGAGCAAAACATTCCTACTCACTGTTAGTGAAAAGACATGATGTCTAATTATATTATACTGTGGTTGTAAATTGTAGGTGCGGTGTGGTGTAAATAATGGCCATCCTCTCTCAGTAGCAAACATAGATATGGTGTGACCACCTCCACACAGGATCTTTGGAGCTCAGCCAGAGTCAGGTTCTGGGCCCTTCTGCTCGGTTTGGCCCAGGTGGCCGGCTCTTAGACAAACTTAGCAACTAGCTGGTGGGTTTATTAGAACTTTTCCCTAAAAATGGCTGCAGCTGACATTCACCCAAAACAATTGAGGTTGTGGGCCATAAAACCAAAACCATGGATCCGAAGGGGCATGCAGAGTCAAGAATAGACCAACTTTTATCCATGTGGGTCCTTTTGGAGGAGGAACAAGACTTATTTTTGTTGTTTAGGTATGGCAACTTGTTGTGCCATGTGTCAGAAAGGTTTTTTTAATTGTTAAATAGCTTTTTCTATTAATCCTCATTGAAATCGGTGGAGTATCTGACCCTTCTACATGGCACTGTTACCCATATATATTTTGACATTTGTATTTGATTTGTGACATTTGTCATCTTAGCAGCCAATGACTGTTGCTAGGGGTTGAGTAGCCATAATGTCTGCCTTTTCCGTCTTCCTTCCACGCACGCTCCACATTGTGATACAACATCCTGCACCTGTAAGTATTTGTTGGACACCAGAGGATTACTACCAGGCTGAACCTATTAGATTTCCCCTGATAGGCTCCTGTAACGGACATATAATGTGGCTTCGGTGCGGCTCTCAGAGGGGCGATTCCTCCCCTCTCTGGTTGGATCTTTGCCTGAGCACTCTCTAGGGAGCTCGACGGGGCCAGGCACATTCGCTACAGCCAGTCAGTCCGCCACGACCGGCCCACGTCTGCTCTCTCACAGCCTGAGTGGTGATTACACCTCACATCTCATTTCTATTACAGGAGAGTAATTATAGCTAATATTGTTGCTACAGCAATGCCATGCCCCTCTGGTGACTGTTAATGACACAATAGATTTGCCTGCCACTGATATGCAAACATACAATAGTTGGAGAAGTACTGCTATTGTAGAGGCTCATGCTCTTGAGTCTTACTTTGGCTTGAAAAAAACAGAAATTAAGAGCACGATTTAAGATGGTGAATTTAAAATGTCTGTATTGTACTATATTATACTGCTTGACATTTTCCAATCCAACTGAAAAAATGCAGCTGGTTAGTGTGCTTGGTAATATAATACAGAGCTTTAAATTCAACTCCATATCCGAGAAGTAGCCAGCTCTTAGACCCCCCCCCCCCCCGCCTGCCTGCCTGCTGTGACTGGGATGATTGCAGGGGCACATAAAGAAAGGCCTCCATCTCAAGAGCCCATTTTACTGCTATTGATTGTCTGGGCTGACTGGAAGTGAGAAGAAATGAGGGGTTAAGACTCCCTCTACCTTTACTTACTTTCTTCCTCCCCTTCATCTCACTTTCCCGCCTTTTGTATTGCAATTCTCTAGGGGAGAAAAAAAAAGGGCTACCATTATGTCATCTTCCTCAAAGAACAATAAATGGACCACAATAGTTCAATCAGTGCACAGTGTAAGATTATAGATCAGCATTGTTCTCGCTGCCAGCCTAATGATCAGCAGCCTATTGCAGTGCCTTTGTCAGCAGTAGAATGAGTGAGCTAATCTTGTTAATGGTCCGTTTCATTCCCTAGGACTGGTTTGTATAGACAAAGGGGTTTTAAATAGAGAGGATTTGAGTAGCGAGTCTTAACAGCAGCGCAGAGGACAAAGGCATCGACTTGTGCTTTTCTCATCTTGCTATCGGAGCTAATCACAGAGGAACTATGTTGCAACCAGCTAACAGTGAACAGTGAGACCCAGGCTAATGTATTCTGAGAGATGGAGGAAGGGGTGGATGGGGGTTTGTTGCAGGGAGGGGAAAAGAGAAATGAGAGTTGGGGGGGGGGTTGTTGGATTCAGCCTTCATTTCTCCTACAAGTCTGAAGCATTTAATTTTCTGTTTACATAATTATTGCTCCCCTTCATCCCTTTTTGATAAGAGAAACACATTTAGCGGTTTCTCTGCTGTGTAGCGCTGTGCTAGAGGGCATAGTGTTTTACAACATTTAATTGGGTGACAACCACAGTATCTGAAGCTATGATTAATTGCAAATGTAGAAAAAAAAAGTACCAAGAAAAAAATCACACTACTTGTTTTTGAAGCTTTGTAGCAATTATCATTTGAGACAATTATTTTTAGTCTGTGTCCCGCTGTTAGATGTAGCTGCTGTGCAAAGAGAAGAGAAAAATCTTCTGTTGTGTTCAGCTCTATCAGATCCACTCTTGTAATGTAATATAATGCACCAGGCAAAAATCTAGCATGCTGTCCTCATTCTATCTACTCTGTGTATTTTTTTACTAATACTCTTCACCATGAGATCTATGAAAAGAGTACTGTTTGTTTAACATGGAGATGCTTGTGGTACAGAGGGGGGTGGCACAACTTTATTTAACCCTAATACTAGTACTCTAATATTAGTCTTTGCTACAAAAGTAAAGCTTAAAGTTATGATATGTAACTTTTCCATATTAAAATGTCTAAAACCACTTATATTATCACTAATGTTTCCAGCATTTCTCAAAAAAACCTGGAGTAATATGTGATTTTAGTAATTTCATTTAGTCGCCTGTCAGTGACATCATATCTTCTTTATGCATCAATGACATCATATCTTCTACATGCATGCGTTGGCGTTGTCTGCCAGAAGCTCAAAATTGACTTTTTTTTAATTTTTAAGTCAGATGTATTTTATTATATTATTATATTTATATTTTATTAGTCACATTTTTAAGATACACTTCTTATATTTTGGTGGTTCTCAGCTATATATTTTGACCTGATTCTAGTCATCAGACATCCAGTTTTCCAGTTTTAATCCTCTGGTCTGTTTGTTATGGAGGAGGAGACCTCTGCGAATAATTTAGTTGCAAGCTGTAAAATCATCCTGAAAGTCTGGATCTCAAATTATCAAAGAAACTATCGAAACAGCAGTCTCAGCTTCCAAACCACCGGCTTTACATGTGAAACTGCTTTGTTTGCTGTTTTTACCGGTTATAACCATCGGGTCCATTTGTTTTGGGGAAGAGGAAACTCTCGGTTAAAACCCCCCCGAATGACTGCAGGACAAGCTTATAGTCACGGTGGTAAACAACAACAACTCCCATGATCCCATACTTCACGTCACCAAATAGCCCATAGTCCCATAGCGGCACTAGTTACATACTGAGTGTTTAAATTTATTAATAGTGACAAAATCTTTCATATTAGAGCTTTAAACTTAATTAGGACTGAACAGGCAAAATTTCACCTGGTAAATCAGAGAAGATTGATATCGAAGCAGAGGCCAATAGCTTTTACATTTAAGGTCATCTGATTTCCTGACTATTGGATTTCGTTTATGTGATGATGATTTTTGCCTCTGACTTGGTGAGTACCATGTTACTATTACTGGTTAGAAATCATGAGCAAAGCGGTGAAAATAAGATCCAAAATGTGTATTTACCCTTTAATGTATAAATAGGCCGGTGCAGTGGTAGGAATTGGTCCCTAGTAACCTTATATAAAAACATCTCTAAAGCAGCTTTAAGGGGAAGTTTTCAAAAGCTGTGAAATTGTATTTGTCAACATTCAGGGACCTGTGAGACTTCATGTGCATGTTGACTGCTTCTGAAGGCTCACTGTGACAGACTTGACATTTGACCTGGATTTCAGGTTTGCACTTGCCTCAGCAGACCTAAAAACAGCTCTCATGCTGCTGCCGCCGTCAATATTACAGGTAGCTTCTCTCATTCTTTGGGGACAGAATAGGAGGAAACAGAGAGTCTGTGTGCACATGTGTGTTTTATGGCTTGACAGCTCCTCAGGAGGTTTGGTTCTGTAGATGCATCTTATTAGTGTTTCATGGTTTTACTGTTCTTTTTCCGTCACTCTCTCCCTCTCTGTGTTCTCTTCCTAGTTTTTCCCCATAACATGAAGCTGAATGTGACACAGAAGGATGTGTGGGCACATCTGGCTGAGTGCAGTAAAGTGTAGACTGTCCCCTGTTTGCGTGTGCACAGCAAGGTTTCCAACATCTTTGGCTTGTGAGCCCTTAAACTGAAGCACAGTGCAGACATGTGTTGAGTGTGGACATAAGAAAAGCAAAGTGTTGGCTTCAGAAAATTCAGAAAGATTCACAAAGATTTGCATCAGTTACTCAAAAGATAAGCTCACTGTACATTAACCACTAACAGTGAAATATTCATCAAACACCTTGGTATATCTTGAAAATCTTGTGCCACAATGTCATATACATGGTATTTGAAAAATAATGAGCAGCAAAGAAAACAACACTTGGACATAACACCAGATTTTTTTGTGAATATTTGTGAGTTTGTCCTTTACATTTATTCAGTCCTTTAGATTCAAAAGAAACACATTATGTGTAATTAACAATGTTTTATCACATTCATAACATTACAGAAAGAAAATGTACCGATTGGACCCTTCATCAGTTTCAGTGTTATGCCGTAATCTGCTCTTCATTTTCAGCTAATTTAATATCTTCAAGGTAGGCTCTAATGACTTCAGAAGTCTACATATACTGCAGGTAATGAAAGTGAAGATAACATCCACCTGATTTGCCTCAAAAAAAACAAGTGCACAGCACTGGATATGTATGTAGATGACAAATAATGCATTAGTTTGTCTGTTGATAAAGTTGAGCTTATCGCCTCAGTTTAGTATCTCTTGATGCCACCTCCCTCGTACAATCAGATGAAGATGAAAATAAATTTTACCCAGAACCACACGTGTTCCCCTCGCTGCTCTCTGAGTTATAGTGAATTTAATTTGCAACTTACACAAATAGCGTAAAGAAAACTCATAGCCGCGGTGTAAAGAAAGCCTGTTTTCGAACACTGACAGGGTTTTTCGACTGAGACTGATAAACACAAAGCCCAGAGGCTCTGGGCTTCAAAACACTTTAGTTCAGATCTGTGGCCCCTGACTAATGTATGGCAGGCTACAGGCTGCACACAGACATACACACAGACACAAATAATGGATAGACAGGTAGAGGAAATACTTGACTACAAAATGCTTCGAAACTTAAAATGATGTTGTCCAGTTATGTTTACTCACAGCCATTACTCAGGTAATCCATCAATTTTCATTTATTACTCCTGGCAGCAGGAGCAACAACAGTGACAACAGTAAGACTAGAGACTTAAAATGTAGTCTTGATTCAGATTTTAGCTTCAAAAATGAGAAGTGGTTGGACTTGACTTCTCTTAAACTGGACTTGCATCAGACTTGAAAGCAAAAACATTAAAGTCTTAAGACATCAGACCTGAGCTACAATTACCATCAAAAAACACCCCCCGTCTGAGTCATAACTCAGTCAGATCTGAACACACAGATATGATGCATGGATTCTTGGATGGGGAGACTCACACGTCCTAATCATGTCTCTGATCTCTGATGTCTGTTGCAAATAAACATCCAAAAATCCCTTTAAGTGATAAAGGCGTTCTTTATAACTCTGTACATCTGTGGGTATATCTGTAACTGCTAACAACTAATTCTGCATACTTTTATTGAACCCTAATCCCTATTTGCCAAAATGCAAATAAATATTCGTCATGCAGTAAAGCCGCTGTATTATTACAACATAACTGTGAAAAACATGACTGTCAGTCAATCAATGATCCACTAATGAGCTGATGGACAGAGACATAGATATGGATCATGAGTCACTTTATAAATGAGTCTATTAATAATTATCGTCCCTCTGTTGTAATTTTTAGTGTCATGTTGTCCACCCTTCCGCCACAGTCAGAATATTATCTTTGAGTTTATTTATTATTTATAGAGTGAGAGAGACAGAGAGAGAGAGAAAGAAAGAAAGAGAGAAAGAGAGAGAGAGAGAGAGAGAAAGAGACAGGTAGATGGTCATCATCAGTGCAGGTGAGGGGTTTTGTTGTGATTACATTCATGATGTGTGTGTGGTCTGATGAGATATTTTTGTGTGCATGTTTTAAACCACCCAATAGTGTATAAAGTTAATTAAGTCTGTGCTTCTGCAGCCGACTACATCATTAAATTGTTTCTGCATCAATATATAACGTGTTATAATAATTTGACACTATCAGAGACCATTTATATTTTAAAATATATAGTTGTTTAACTTACACGCTTCTACTCAAATAAAATTTTGCATACAGGGCTTCTAGATGCAGTGACGTGTATTTACAGTATTATACTGGTGCTAAGTGCAACATACAGCTAAGGATGATGGGAATTTTATTTTTTGAAGGCATTCATTAATTTATTCATAAACAACAGTTTGTGCCGAAGTTGTAATGAAGAAACATGAATAACAATAATCTGTTGAGATATTTCTCCCTGGTCTTCTGGTCAACATTATGAACATCTGTACAAAATGACACCGCAAACATGAAAACATATTTCAGTCTGGACCAAAGTGGCGGACTGAGTAACGGTGGCACCATCCCTAGAGTCCTGACACATAATGTACAATATAAAGGTCAAACCAGGTCACAGAGGCATGAGAGACATGGGTCAGTGTGTTCAGACATTAGTGTGTTGACAAATGGAGAGAAATGTCACAGCAGCCGCCTCCTGACAGGATGATAAGACGACTTCTGTAACCGTGTTGTTAGTAACAGCTGCCCCTCCACCCAACGGGGCAAGAGTCACGGTTTGTATATTGTTAGTTTGGACAATGATCCTCTTTGTTTTTAAATGTGAAATATTTTTTTCTTTAATGTTGAGAGTAGCTAGTTATCTAAAGAATAACAGATGTGGTATCTCTTTAATTAATGCAGCATTGGGAGAAGATGTTAACATGGTTGTTTTTTTAAAACTTTTTCAGTGGAATGACCCTTTAGTATTAACTTCACAGCCGTCTCTCATGTCACACATTCAAAAAAAGTCTCACATTCATTCATCTATTATCTTTACCACTTATCCATACAGGTATAGGGCTGAAGCCAATCCCAGCTGACTTTGGGTCACCAGTCTGTCCCTGGGCCAACATATCGGAAACAACCATTCGTGCTCACACTCACACCTATGGGCAATTTAAAGGCACTAATTAATCTTAATGTGCGTGTCTTTGGACAGTGGGTGGAAGCTGAAGAACCCAGAGGGAACTCACACATGCACAGGGAGAAAATGCAAACTGCACACAGAAAAACCGAAACCTTCTTGCACCACCATGCTGCCCCCGGTCCTCACACTCAAACTCATACAAATCAACACCAAATCACTACATTAATTCCTCGATCTAAAATGTTCATTTCCCACAATAACCAGATTGAAATTGCGTGATTATGGAATTATGATGATTATGATTATTATGAAAGTTATTTTAGATCTGGATCTAACAGTATAACTTTGTCCCGATATCTTTTACTTTCACTATCACAGTGATTGTCATTATAAGTAAAGTTGCCGACATTGCTTTGTAGTCTTTCAGTGTTGTTGAGGACTACAAAGTAGATTCCATTTATCCCCATTGCGTGACGATGGGGGCAGAATTTCATATCCCATGTCTTAAACTGAGTGACTAGATAGTGTTTTTCTTTGTGTGTGTTTGGTGAGCTGACTCTTGATTATTGTGGAGAAGCTGTGGAAGAATGTAAATAGAAAATAGTGAATTTCCCCTGGTAGCTATGAGGGGTAAACCTGAATGTAATAGAAAACTAAAGAGAAAAAAACACCCCCTTGGACCAACAAGTGACATCTTTTCAACAGAATCTTCCTCATGAAATCAAATTTCCACCATTTCTTGATGTGATGCGTATCCCTCCTCCAGATTCCAGCAGTATGAGTCACGGGTAATTCCACCACTACATCTCGCCTCTCGGCAGTAAACCTGATCTTATCAGTGAAACAGCAGAGGTTGGAGGAAACAGTGGTGTCAGCTGCCTACCTGTTTGTGTCTCAGTAATGGATTCAGATGGAGGGAGTCGTTTGTCCTGACCACCCTCCGTTATGAAAGCTCCTCACATCCAGCTGCCAAGGGCATCCTTGCTCCTCCCCCACTCATTGCATTGATAGAGTCGTGCCCCCCTGACTCTTCTGCAGATGAAAATAGATAAAATCATCCAGACATGCCGTGAACAGCCAGTTAATGTTTTGCCACACACTGAAATGGGTGGAGAAGAGGAAATGGCATGAATATATCTTATTTTTAGTTATTTTTTCTTCAGCAACGGATTTTTCCCCCCATAAATACAGCAAACACGCTAAACTCCCCCAACAACGAGAACTGTTTTGGCTTGGGGTTGTTTTATTCATAGTTACTCATGGTGTCCTGCTGGATGCACTTTTTTATAAACTCACTGTCTGCACTCCTCTCTCTCTTTTTATCTGTATACTTCAAATTCATCTGTGCAAGTTTTCAAATAAATAAATGAATCATACACACACACCCACATAGGTAAGAATATATCCTTTATGTAACAATGGATTTTTATGCCTCCAGGCTAGCAACAGCTATAGCAGAGTTTTCGGGGCATCCATACGTATGTCTGTCCTTATAAAGGGGTGGCTGTCTGCTTTCACAAAACTTCTTTTTGGCACAAACATTCACTAGGACTCAAGGTCAAAGGTCAAGGTCATGGTCACCTTATCAAACACAGTTTTGGTGTAGCGATATCTCAGTAACACCTTGAGGGATTTTCTTTTTCAAATGAATCAAACATTCATTATGACTCAAGGATTGTGACCTCACAAAACACTTCTTTAGTGTTGACTCAGGACCTCAAACAGCAATTGTGACAAAATTTCATACAAATACATGGAAGACTGGGTAAAAAGGGATGTAATCTGAGTGGCTGAGGCAGATAACCAGGACATGGTAATATGAGTCTCGTCAAGTAAAAAAACCTGACAAATGTCTGACACCAGCACATAATCATTACAATAATATAAACCATATCAAATTAAACCTTTTTAACTGCAAATTTTATCAGTTTGGGGATGTGGACACTGACATACTGTCACCTATTAAAGTAGAATTGATTGCAGACACAAAACAACATTAACATTCATTTTCCCTTGTGTTCACCTGATGAATGTAAGTCAAATATTCACTCCCCTACCAGCTCTGTTTTGGCTCTCTGTGGGAAATGTCTGGCTCTTCAGCTGCTAAGCTCCCCAGTATATCTTCGGCACATAGTCACTAAATGTGTCTGTGTGCTGTTTGGTGTTGGGTAGATAGTGCACAGTAAGTTTATAGAGGTTTTTCATTTTCTGCCATGTCTGTCTCAAGTGAACAAGAACAGTTAAGCTCCGGGCTGTAAAACTAAAACAATAGTCTGAAAGACGCTGAAATGTTTTTAAGAGATGAGAGTCAGGAGATAATTCTAATATTAATGGTCAAACAATCTGATCCAATAAATCCCTAAAGCCAAACAACTGAAACAAAAACGTGAGGAGAAACTGGTGTTAATTGTCGGTAGAAGACGACATAGTCTCTAGTGTCAAAGCCACGTTATCATTTTTTATTCTTAAAGTATCCGCTCAACATATCGCTTTTTTCCTCCTCACATTTATACTCAGACCAGGTCCCAAGACCCGATTTAACTGAACTCATCTCATGCAGCATGTGTTTGAGACACAGATGTCGTTCAGGTAGCATGTTTCCATGTTTCTAGTTCAATTCACAACCTCTATGATGATAAACTACATGGGATTCAATGTGGGATTAACACTCAGGACCTAATTCACATCTAATTGATTCCTTTTTTTATCACGCCCCCTTGATCAATAATTCGTCACCTCCATCACCTGAACCAGGTCTAAGTTCATGACATGATTCTTAAGTTTAGTCAGTCTGAGTGCGCAACCATCATGAAATGAATAAGAAGCCAAACAGGAGCACAAGACAAAGCACAAGCAAGTCTTTTAAGGCAGCTTCTTACTTGTGGATATTTATAGCAGTGTGATTTTGGATTAGGATTATAGAACATGCTTTTAAGAGATCAGTCTAACTCTCGAGACAGCAATTCTGATTTTAAAGTGGCGTTATGCAGGGCTGGGTGGTAACAGATAACAATGAACACAAGAAAGAATAGTAGTATTTTGTGCCATAATGGCTTGAAAAAAATGCAGACTGCTTTTAAAGTGAGAGCCAGAATCTCAGAGGGCCATTTAAATATTGACAGCTGTTTTACATCTAGAAAATGTGACACAGAAGTTGGTTGGTTGTCAGCTTGTTCATGTTTTTCCAGTCTCCCTGTGTAACATCAACTAATGGCACCTCAGCGTTAGCTGAGTCTTCTGCTGCCATCTGGTTATTGAGGCAACATTTCAGACTGTCTTTCTGCACACACCACAGCTATGGGGGTGATGAATTATGGTCACTGTGGTTCACTGGCAGGCTGAATTTAAAGATTGCAGCAGTGAGCTCTGGTAGGTCTCACAACACCCAGACTGATGACATGGCTTATTACAACCCATAATAGTTCTGTTTTATTGTTAGTTGACCTCCTGCATGATGTGCAAATGAGGAAGTCAGGTGATGTAGTTTAATGAAGACTGTTGTCTGTTATTTATCTATTTGAAACCTCCGGAGGTGTCTGTACATCCCATTCTTGTGAATGTGATGTCTCCCTAACACCTTCAGGGAATTTCTGAATTTCAGCACAGTGGCACAGTGGTTAGTACTGCCACCTCACAGCGTCAAAGTTGTGGGATTGAACTTGGTCCAGGGGCTTTTCTGAGTGGAGTTTGAATGTTATGAAGTGCTGACATTTCATATCCAAATGGTCAAAGGTCAGTTGCACTGTGACATCATAATGTTCTGAAAAAATGCTTCTGCCTATTTATTCAACGCTGTAACTCAGGAAGGGGAGATTGTGACCTTATTTCTTGTAGCTTGGCTGGTTGGCACAGTCATACAACCACAAGGCTCTATTAATATTTTATTATTATTTTATCTTATTTTTTTTAAATTCATGACTGCGCCACAATCTTAACTGCATATTTACTACTTTCACCATGACGACAAAGGTTCATCATGCCTGCCGCCTAGGGTGCTATTACGGGTTATACCGGAGCGGAGGAACAAATGATGTAACTGGTCGCTAAGAGTAGCAAAGGGTAGTTTCTAATAGAAGAAAAACATAATTTAGGGGGGGCAGTAAAAAGGTCTAACTGCGTCACCATACTTAATTAATGCGCCCTAGTTTTACTTTGAAATCCAAAGGAGTCTCCATTCTGATTGTTTGCTTGAAGCACTCCCATCCTTCATTCGTAAGCAGTTTGAAATGTGTGGAGCTGTGTTCCAGAGCAAGAAATCTCTGAAAGCACCTGGTGGAATTAATTGTCGTGTCAGCGGTATTGATCAGCCACCCTTTAAACCCTCTGCTGATACATTATGGCAGTAAAAATCTTCCCTAATGCGTCTTTAATCCATGCCGACCGCCTGGCCTGAGTCCTTATTGTCTTGTAAGTGCGGTCATTATCTGTGATGTTCAGTAAATGCTGAACAGAGAGTACAGCCAGGGGTGAACTGCTTCCACTGTGATGCATTGCAAAGCAAGGCTGATTTATATGAGTAAATGAGTTGGCTTTAATTCTTCCTTCTCTTCTACCTCTTTTACCTCTACTTCTACATCTGAATTTAAGACCGCTGTGGTGCATTCATTAGCAGGGAAGCTATGCAGGTATTCTATAGACACACTGCAGAGAGAGGAAGACAGAGGGGGGCTCTTCCTCACTCTCAGATCAGGCTTGTAGGAGAGAGAGATCAACAGGAAGAAGGAACTTGGAGTCCATTATCTAGATACCCCTCTGTTCCTTTGTCAGAACTACTGATGGTGTGTGTTCAGGAACTCTCTATGATGTGTTTTATTGCGCGCTCTCCCTCCTGATAGCATGCTCATATGTGAAAGCTACAAGAATTGATTTTTAAGCCACAAGGGGGCAGGAAAACAGCAAACCAGTAAACAAAAACACAACCTGGGCATATTATCAAAGTTACACTGGGAACACACTATATGTGTTGCACATGTGTCTGCTGAGTCGCAGATACCGCCCACTCTCCCTCTACTTAGAGTTTCCAGGTTCCTCAAACATTGGATTTCTTTTCATCATAAATTGATCTCTGATTTATTTTTGATGAAAATTGTCTCTAAAATGTATCAACATGCTGTTACAATGGTTAAAATGTATTTATATTTTATATTTATATATTATATTTATATTATATTTTAGTGACATAATTTAGTATCCATTTTGGATTGAGCCTAGACATAGACAACTATAGGTGTGTCAGTGTTATGTAAAGCTGCTGGTATGATGTCAAGTATGACCATCAGCAGGTCTTATCCCTGTCTAGTTTTGCCTATTTTTGCCTGGCGGCAAGACACTGAATTTGAAATGCATGAGACACAGTTTGTCCGCTCCAAGTGACAACCATAGACTCTATATAAAAATTGACGTGGACACTGGGGCTGCAAAGTGAAGCCAATGCTGAAGAGCCTTAAAATCTGCATTCCATCTAATGACCTTCACCAGCTCCACTGGTTGGAAAAAAAGTCAGATTATATTGAAGTCAATGTGAAAATGTGCCCATTTCTCCCCTTGATTTATTACCTCAGTAAGGGTTTTCCTAATGAGCTTGTGGGCTCAGTCTGTTGTTTCAGGTCTTCTTCAATACAATGTGGTCATTTTTTGAATGATGGTCCCTTTTAGAGGAAACCAGACCATAAACCATGGTATGCTTTAGGGTGTGGCTATAATGTGATTGACAGACTGTACCACACACGTGACAGTGGCTTCACTTTTCATCCCCGGAATCTGTCCACTTTTATAAACAGTCAATTGTCCTCTCTAACCTGTTACATGGGCGCTGGAATGAAAACCAAGACAACCCACAGCTGCCACGCAGCCAGTGTGTTCCCAGCCTTAAACATTGTTACAGTGGTTAAGCATTTGCTCCAGTGGTATCATCTATTCAGAATTATCAGTGTGTTACAGTGTGACCAACAAATGTAAATTCATAATCTTTTCTCCTTTTTCCCTCTGGTTTGGTCACCAGTCTGCTGGTGATAGGCGGGTAGTGTAGAGTGAGCTCATCAGAGCTTGTTGCTGCTGCTGGATTTGAGGTCAGTGGGAATGGCTGACCTGCAAGTCAGACTAAAAGGAAGACATGAACGGTGCTTAAATGCCAATGAGACACAGCCATAGAGTTGAAGCTGACTCTGACCCGTGTCACTTTCGTCAATCGTCTACAGAATCAACTGTTTCCAGCAGCACAGACGATGGCCAGCTGCACTGTCTCTACCTGTCTGACAAATAATGAGAAATACAACCAAAATCTGCTCTTTATTTGTGTTCATGCATTCATAGCGAATCCAGGGACCTTGATTAAATACAGTAGAATGCAGGTGATTTGTGTTATGTTATTGGTTTCTTGTCAACATTATGTTTCATTAATAAGCCATGTAAGACAAAAGAAAATTAGACTCGAAGCATTCCGAGATTGTCTCAAATGAGGATTCTGAGTGGACTGATAGATTTGCAGAAAGAGAAATATATATATATATATACATATATATATATGGGTTATATTGGGTTAGCTGAGATGGAAAAGTGAGTCACTTCTGTGAGACTGACCTATTCAGTAAGTGCACCAAGATATTCGAAGGCTCTGAGCTGAATGGTAATTCTCTGTTGCTTTGTCACTATGAGTGACCTCGTCTCGGTGTGTGCCTCTTATCTATCAGTGTCACTTTTGATTCAGAGTCGTTAGCATCTATTTTTCGGGAGAGACAAAAGCCCAACAGTGTTTGAAACACCCAGTAGTTCATCACTGTTGTTCTTCACGGTAAGTCCAGAATATTCAAATACTCTTTGCATATACCAATTTTTCTTTCACAGAAACGGATGCTTACTATAGTGACTTGAATGTTATGCTTGTGCTCCTACATGTGACGCACAAATTAGGCTAGTAGTGATCTCTTACACACAGACCAATAATAAATATTGTAAAATGCAGCTTCAAATGCAGTGAGATGAGATCATTATCAGGAGGCTAACAATGTCTTAATGCAGCGTGTTACTGAACTGTGCTGCTCTCCATGGGACGCTAATTATTAGCACAATTCTATTCTACTATAGAATTACCAAGCTCATTTTTTTCTGCTTTCATTGCTTCTTGAGTTTGTAGAAAGACAATGGATATCCTTTGTCTTTCTCTGTGATATTCCTGCTATTAATTCTGAGATGGATCCTTGGACGCCCAACGACCGTGAACGTGGCTGTTAGCTACGGCACAGAGTGGAATGATTCCATTCTCACCACCCACTGGAAAGCAATCTAGGCCCGTAATGGGAAACTCAAATAGCAAATCTGTGGGTATAAGCATGTCTGGAGAAGTCACGAGTCAGCAACAGGCTCAGTTAAGCAGTGATAGCTTAGCTGGAGGTCATGGGGACTACAATGAAGGAGGGTAGTCTCCTCCTCACAGCCCCAGCACAGGCTATTTGTCACCGTAGCGCGGGTCTGGAAATGTAATGTGGAGGGAGGAGCTGTAAATTTGAAAAATGTGAGTTGATATGAGAAAGAAAGAGGTGAGGTAAAGGAAAGTGGAAGTGTTGTCAATGCTTTGTACAAGTCAGGGGCAAGATAAGGAGTTTGTGGAGGCTTGAAATACTTTTTGCTACAATGCAGCATGATTGCTCGATCTGTAGCACAGTGATAAACATCATGTTTCGGTGTCAGGAGGAAACAGACAGCATCTTTTACAATTGCAGGAGAAGTCAATGTGCCTGAAAACAATGCAGCTATACCTCTCACTTTCAGTGTGTTCTCACCTGTGGTTGCTGAACAGTAACACAACATTTATGAATGGAAACAGCCATGCAGTTCTTGTCACAGTCTATCACTCTTGCATATAAACACAATCTTAATCATGTATGGAATAATCTTTGCGACTGTAGAATGCCACAAAGTCCAAGTGAAAGTGTTCAGAGAAAATGCCACTTCTTTTTGCTGCTTGGGCCATTATCGGTCAGTCGAAAAGCTACAATCTGTAGCACAAACAATGACAAAATGTTTTTTGTTTTTTTTTTTTTTAATGGGAGTCAATGTCAAAACATGCTGATGTTATTCTGAAAAGCAATTTTAATCTCATAACTAACTTGAATCCAACAATTTGACTAGATTCTGTAATTGGCAGCAGCATTATTATTATTATGGGTATTATCACAATGAATCTTTGTGTCAGTGCAGGGTGACAGAACACCAACAGTCTACATTTCGGCTGTCCAAATGGAAATTGTGGGTTGTCTTTGGTTGCCTGCAGCTCTGACTGAAAAATGCGAGTGTTAAAAGACATACAGCACCTCCAACTCCAGTGAAGCCCCCTCATCTTTAGAAGTCATTAGTCCAACAGGCAGGCGGCTGATGCTGATGGTGCTGAAATGATAATTAGAGCTGGAGATAGATTGAGTCAATATAAGTGTAATTTTTTAAGTGTGGGGTTTATTAGTATAAAGGCAATCATGCTCCTAATGAGGGCCTGATGGAACTTCTTACATAGTGGAGCAAGTCAAATTAATGGCTCTAATAGCTTCTAATAGGCGTGGGACTCTGCTTTTATTTATTGCAATCTTGCATTCCTTTGTATATCTTGTTTTGTTTTTTTTTTCCTACCAAATACCAGCATGATAATTTACTTGGATAAATTATGTTTTGTTTTTTTTGATTCATAAAGCAAAGGG
The DNA here is from genome assembly GCA_038496675.1 of Rachycentron canadum. NCBI lineage: Eukaryota > Metazoa > Chordata > Actinopteri > Carangiformes > Rachycentridae > Rachycentron > Rachycentron canadum. The sequence continues at coordinate 20,713,782 of CM076648.1, read as the reverse complement.
AGACAAGTAGCTGCACATACATTATACACACTGAGAAATTATACTCACACACCCTATGTATGTGACTATAAATAGATTTTTCAGCCCATTAAGGCTCATCTTTCAAATCATGCTATTAATTAAGCTTGGAAATACTAAAGTAATTTCTCTTTAATGAACTTGCTCAATTAAGTCTGCCCTCTTTTTGGTTTAATCCTCCTCGCTGTAAGCACTGGTTAAATACTCTTCCTCTCTGACGCTCCCCACACTCGCTCTTTCTTTTTGTTTCCTGGAGTGTTTCCCTGCCAGCTCTCCTCAACCTGCAGCCTCCTTCTCCTTCATCTGTTTGTCTCAGCCATGTTGATTCATCACAGTCTGTGTGAACACGGAACAAATGACAGTCATTTGCACTGCTGACCTGCTTCCAGCTAAAAGGCAGTGAGACAGTTGTGCATGCAGGTTTGCACACATGCTCGCATACACATACACACACACACACACACACACACACACACACACAGTGATATGATTTTCAGTCCAAAATATGATGCCCAGTGAATGAATAAAGGTAGCTGTGCAGCTGCTCAGTAACAAACATGCATCATCTAATTTCATCTAAACCCTGGTGCCTGTCAAAGTTAAAATTTTAAACTTATTACTTAAAAAGTATTATAACATTATTATCCCCATTAGACTAAATCTGGTTTCATTTATGGTCTGAAAGCCATGGTTTTGTGACCATTAATGGCAAATAATGACTGCCCTCTGACAATAACTAAATAACCAAATAACTTGACTGTATAATGTTTAATAATGATATACAGTCACAGTGGAGCACCCAAACACCTGCTTAGTCATGCAATTATCCAATTATCCAATCACATGGCAGCAGTGCTGTCTATGCAGATTTAAACTAAGTAGCTTTAATTGCCTAAACTCAACTAGACTTTGAGTAAAGTGCTGGCAGGTCAGAAAATGCTAATGAGTCATTTTAGGAACAGTCATTTTTGGAACTTCTTTCCACAAGTGGTGCCATGATCCTCTTACCAGCAACACAAGCCACTTATAAAACAGATACTGCAAAAGAAAGTGTAAGGCAGCAAATCCTATACATGCTCGGATTTTTGTCACTTTTCTTTAAAATATGGCACAGCAGTAGCTCGGGTGGTAGAGTAGGTCGTCCTTGACACTGACTCTTGAGACACCTGCTCCTGATACACTTTGCATGGCAGCTGGGCCAACATCAGTGTGTGAATGTGTGTGCGTAGGTTAGTTAGAGGCTTTGTAAAGTATTTGCACTGTTCTCAGGATAAATGTGCTTTATAAAGCCAGTCCACTTACCTTGGAGCCAAGTCTGGGCATCCACAATAAAATTACATCAATGTGCTTTTCAACACAACCAAGCTTTTAGAATAAAAAACAGAAACAATATTCAGTTCACTTTTGCAGCAGAAGCATCAGATGGTTGTGACTGATGCTAATTGTAGCCAATTAAAACCAAAAAAAAGTCTCAAGAGTTTTCAGAGCTAATTCAACAGTTTCACTTGCATATAAGTTAAAGATATGAGGTCATTGTACAACAGTTTTTGTGAGATTTTTTTACAAAAAGGTGAACAAACAGATGTATAGCCACACATCTGGAAGACAGAAAGCAACAATCATTCATTCATTTGCATTTCTTTTTTCAGTCTGTGTAATTAGTTTACATTTACATTTACTCAGGTGTCAGATGTTTTTATCCAAAGTGATGTTCAATGAGGGCTATCAGTGAAGCTTCAGTGCAGCAGAAGGCCTTAAGTACTACATCTGTTCAATAAGTACAGGAGATTGTGTAAGGAAATGCAACAAACAATAAGAAAGTGCAACAAAAGTGCCAGTTATGCATGCTAGGGTTTTAGGAGAGGACGTGCTTTCAGAAAAGATTAGTCTTCAAGAGCTTCTTGAAGACAGAGAGGGATCTGATCAGGAAGCTCTTTAACTGGTTAATACCCCAGCTTCCTCATCAGCTATCTGTGAACTTACTCTGTCTGCTGTTTGGTTCTGGAAAGGCAATACTGATGGTTTGTCAGGGCTTGTTTGCTAAAAGCAGCAGCCTAGTGCTACTGGAGATGAAGCTGGTGAGAGCGTTGAGTCTGGACCACATACCAAAGGGGCCATAAAACCAAAACAAGCTAAAAGACACAAACAGCTCAGAGGGCTTGAGGATTTGGAATAAACCCACAGCAGGGAGTGTGAAACCTTTCACATTGCATAGAGTCATGGTCATTTCATCTGCTGTTAATTTAAATGAAATCAGTACAAAAGTGACAGTCTGAGATATTTTCACCCATTTTGACTCTTTTTTTTCTCTTAATCATCTAACTCTGATACTGTTACATCCATGTGGAGCAGCTGTCCTCTAGATGATAACCACTTCAAAGATGGATTTAACATCAGACACTTTCAATAAACCAAAATGAATTTTAAGGAGGAGCAGTTACCGTTCTGAGCTGATGTCGGGTAATAAAACTGTAGCAAAACTGCCTCGTTTAGATGCACAATATTTTCCTTTCAGATAGTGAGATAATATTTTGTCAGGTTGCTTCATGGTGCTCCATATCCTGAGCACACCCATGCACATACACACACACACACAGACACACAGACACACTTCCAAATATAAAAATACTGTTTATACACCCATGTGAATGACAAAAAAGTGTCAGTGTTTCCTCCCAGAACTGTTATGCTGCTTTTAAAATAGTCGGGGGAATCACTTTGTGACTTGTAATGCCTTCACCAAACCTTTAACTGCAGGAATTCAAAGCCCCTTTTTGTGCTGCCTCTGTGATAGAACAGGCAAACCGAACTAACATCTCTCTCTTTGTCTTTCCAGCATTCTGCGAAGAGGGCTGTAGGAGCGGAGGGACCTGTGTGTCTCCCAACACGTGCGTCTGTCCCTCAGGATTTACAGGCCGACGCTGTGAGACAGGTGAGACCTGACGACCCCACCCATCCTCTCACGTGTCCGCCCTGTTCAGCTGGAGCGTCACATTGTTTTTTTTATCACTCTCTGAGGGGGCGGAGGAAGGATGGTCATCAGGCGTTCAGCAGCTCCCCTCTGTTTCTCCTTCTTTCACACTCACATTATCTCTTGCACGCACGCACACACACACACACACACACACACACACACACACACACACAAACACACACACACTCTGTCTCACACTTTCACCCTCAATCTCTAAAGCCCTGTGTTTAAATTGGACACTGCAGAGATTGAGGATCCCAGGAGGGCTGTAGAAGAGCACTGCTAATTCTTCTCTACTCGCCTCCTCCCTTCTCCTTCCCTCTTTCCTCTCTTCTCCTCTTTCTTTTTCCTTCTTATCCCCTTCTCTACTTTCCCCCCCTCCTCTTTCCAGTTTCCTGTTTTGCTCTCATCTTTTCCTTCCTCCCTTGACCCCATCTGCCTCCTCATTTCCACCCCCTGAATCATTCCTTTTCCTGCCCCATTCCCTCCTCTTTTTTCCTCTTATCCTGTTTCTTCTCTCCTCTCTCCTTTATCTCTTCTCCTTTCCTTTCCTTTCCTTTACTCTCTGTTCCTCCTGCCTTTCCTTTCCCTCACCACCTTCTTGACCTCCACCTTTTCTTCCACTCCTCCTCCCTCTCATATTTTTTCTCTTTCATAATGTCTTTTAATCCCTCATTTTTTCTCCTCTCCTCTTTTTATTAAAGCTTCTGTCTCTGTGGTCTGATTTTACAGAAGTGATCAACTAGCTCTCACAGAACATCTTATTTGCAGGTCAGCCGTTCACAACATGTTGCTATGGTTTCCCTTTAGACATCAGGTTACACATACATGTACACATTATTGGTGACAAAAGCTCTGCATGTAGCCACAGCCACTTAGACCCCAAGAATACTGCTGTCAGTCCTAATATACCCTCTGTTAGTGTGTAAAGCAGAGGAATATGCACATCTGTTTGCTGTGCCCCCCCGGGATACATCTCTTTTCTTCATCACGTCTATGTTATGTGAGGATAACACTCTGTGGAAAGCACCAGTCAGGAGGGAGCAGATCATAGCAAGTCTAAAAACTGCACAGATGCCTCTTTTCTTTTGTGTGTGTGTGTGATTAATTCCTCATTGATTTTACAAAAGGATAATAAAATACTGTTCCCTCCCAATTACCCCCACAAGATTCACATTATGACAAAGTAAACAGTGGCATTTAAGATAAGGCTTTATTAATCCCAAAGGTAAATTAGAGACAGCCGTTACAATGCAATATAGCACATCTTTAGTAAGAGGACACATACATATGTTAAGAATAGTTAAATAAGGGGTAAGGGAGTAGGAAACCTCAGTGGTGTGTCCGTCCAGCCATTACCTATACCACTTACCCGTGCAGGGGCCATTTGTGCTTTAGCCAATCCCAGGTGACTTGGGACGAGGGCAGGGTACCAGTCAACCTAACATGCATGTCTCGCTAATATGGCAGGAGCCAGTACCCAGAGGGTTCGAAACCCAGAACCTTCCTGCTGTGACCACATCACTGTATCGCTCTCAATGATGTGTCCACATGAATATATTGAGATGGAGACTGTGTCCCACCCCCCTCAGATAAACCTTGAAAAGTAGCATCCCCTTGATTTGTTTCACTCCATTTCTGGACGCCTATAGGATCATGTTTCTGTTTGAAGAATAAGAAGAAGATAGAGACTAAGCCAAATACATAAAAAAAGTCTTTCATTAGTGTTTGACTCAAGGGAAGTGGAGAAACAGTAAAATTGCCCAAAGCCCCTGTATCTCTAAACTATGTCTTTGACCAAATCACACACAGTTGCTCTCCTTTTGATAACTAATATAGTAACTTTATATAATTTCTCCATTCCATTCGCTGAGCCTCCACTGAAACTGTTTTTAGGCTTTGAAAACCTCTGAATTAAGACAAGGATGGTTGTGTGTACACATATATGCGTGTTTGTGTTTTCCTTTGTCAGTGCATTCAGGGGAATACACAAATTCCATTTTCTTTTATCAAATGACCCGTATTTTCATCCTTTCCCTTTTAAAACATAAAAAACTGTGGAGACCACTCTGTGGATTAAATCACTGTACCTCTGCTTTTCTTTCACACCACTTTTAACTTTGTCGTGGAGAAAATATATAAATAAAATATATAAAGAAGTATTTGAACCTCTGAGGTAATCAGTGGCAATCAGCATTCAACACATTTTATGAAAGCTTGCAATAAACCAAGGGCTAATTAACCCCCCCTCCAAAAAAAAAAAAAAACGCATCAAATATTTATCAATTAATTAAACTAAATTCTCAGTGCTGTTCTCTGAAAATTAAATTTTATATCCAAATAGTAATGTTTTGCCGTGACAACTTGGCACAGACTTTACATTTGTGCTCGTAGATTGAATTTTGATGACTAACAAAATGAAAGAGTGGTTTGAAAAATGACTACAGCGCATCTGTGAAATGATTCTGTTGCTTCTCTTTGAACCACTTTGGAGGGGGTGAGGGGCGGAAAAGATTATGCGAAAAAGAAAATAAAGAGTTGAAGTGAGGAGCAGATAAGGTGCAGAAAGCAAGCCCCCCCTCCCCTTATTTCCTTAGAGGCACCTAAATGTTGAGTACCACACCATCCCACTAATGAGGCTCCTCCCTGTGGCCCCCTGGCTTCAGCCGGAGGGTATTACAGAAGTGTTGCTCTGGCTGTCACACCAGGTTTCCCTATATGTACGGTGGGCTCCGAAAGTCTTCCCCTGCATGTCTCATTCCAACTGTATAACCCATTCACAGCAACCACTGAAAGAACAGGGTTTTATTTCTAATCACTGCAAGCTCACACCTGAGTCCACGGCTTTACTTCAACAATAGGTTTAGATTGGAAAGTTTTCCAGAAGTGGTTGAGGGATAATGAAGATAAACATGAACAAAATGCTGAACATTTGGAGAGATTATATCTTTATATCAAACTAGAAAAGGCTATGTTTGAAATTGCAGCTGTGGTACTTGAAGCAGTGCAATAAATCTCACTGGAAGAGGTTGAAGTGCTTTTGAAGTGGGAGTGCTGAAAGGAAATCAACTGTTAATTCACTGTTCACTCAGTTTAAGGGCATAAATAATATTGTTGCTGATCAGCATCATTAAATTGTCAGACTTCTAAACACAGATTTGGTTTGAAACCTATTGATTGGTACTATCAGTGTTGAGGACCGTCTCGCCTCACAGCACCACTCCAATTTCCTCCCACAGTCCAAAGACATGCACATTACGCTAAATGGTGACTCTAAATTGCCCGTAGGTGTGAAAGAGTGAAGATGGCTTTGTCAGCCCTGTGGTAGACTGGATGGCTGCAATGTGTTCATATGATAGACTGTATAAAACACTGGACCTTGATGCCATGGCTAAAAAGTGAAGCCAGTGCTGAAGAGCCTTAAACCATCATTCTATCTAATGACCCTCAGCAAGCGACTTCACTCGATGTAAAAAAAGAGGTCAAATTGTATTGAGGTCTATGTGAAAATAGCCCTATGTTTTCCCAATGAGTTTATGGTCCCAGTCATGACTATCAAGTCTTCAATAAAATATGATTTTTGCCATAAAGCAGGGTATGCATTAAGGCGTGGCTATTGACAGACTGTACCGGAAACAGTAACGTACTGGAAAAAGCACAGAGAAGATCAGATCCACTCATCACTCCTCCTCAACTCTGCTTTCTTGTCAAAATGTGGCTTTAAAACAGCAGTTTACAAACCAATGGGTGACATCTTGGTTTAAATTCAAATTCAATTTTTGTTTTCATGTATAAAACATTAACATTATCCAGGATATCTAGAATTACATCATGGATATATATGTGAAATGACTTTCAGCCTTTAGAGTTGTGACATTAGCTATCTACAACTGGCTCATACTTATAGTAGTGTGTTACTGAAGTAAAAGACTTCTGTGTCCTGCTGTTGGATGGTGGAGTTTCCCTTGAAGACTTGCTGTAGGCAACTTGTATGAGCCTTACAGAAGGTTCTTGTTTTAACTCATGTTCGCTGTGTTTCACTCTCAGCCCGTCTCTACCTGAGAACATCTGTCAAACTCTCTTGCTGTCTCTCTGTCTGACGCTCATGTACATCTGTCCATCAGCCTCTCCGCTGTTTTTCCCTGTGCAATGAAACACCTTGCTGCTCCCCTGACTTCGCTCCTCTGTGGCGTATAACACAGCTCAGTGGAAGGTTAAGAGCATCTAAACATAAAGCACATGGGAACCAAAATAATCTTTTCATCTTCTTCCACATTAATCCATTCTACAGGCTTCTCCGTCTTCCTCCGGTGGGTTGGCAGAGCCACCACAGATCCACCGCAGATCCCCCCGTTGGATCCTTGTGATTTATTTTCTGAAAAGCTTCACTCAGCCAATGTGCAGCCAATGTAATATAATGTAGGTACTGTACAGCAAAAAATGTGGATGGACTAAAATTGAATTGTTTTATATAGAATGTGCTCCAACTTGACTTTGATGTGACTGTTATATATGTCAGAAATGTCAGAAAGTGTCCACAGCTCTTCACTGTCAAGATCAGAGTCAACCTGACTAAAGAAAAAAAACGAATGTGAGGGTCAAGGTCAACCTTGAAGCAACAGACAACAACAGCAACACTGTACGTTCAGATTTCTTATGTTCAATCTTTAAACAGTCCTCACATATGCAATGTTTAAAATGTTATTGGGTGCTCGCTCTTCACCGAGGAAACCTGCTCCCAGTGGGGGACACGGGGAACAAAATCTGCCCTCCACAAAGAAGTTTTCTACAGTTAATCCAAAGATAACATCTGGCTTGACCAGGCCTAGTCAGACAAATCAAGTGTGTAACTTCCTAGTCAACAGTCTTCTTAGTATATCTCTTTCTGTTTCTTGGACAGTTTCTTGGTGATTGATGTTACTGTGGTGCTGGATGACACCTGCTCTGCATCAGCTAAACGTTTTTGCACTGAACAGTTGCAGCAGTACTTTAACCCCCTTTTGGTGGGAGACTTGATTGAATTGACCAACACAAATAAAAGATTTGTCTTAACTTTCACTTGGTAATCATGACTTGAACTACACTTGAGACAGGTGACTCCAAAGGATTTGACTTTTTTTTATTTGTGATCAATCAATTTTGTTTTGAACCATTATTGAGTGATTTCAAGTCTGATGCCTTCAAATCTGCTGTCATAGGGAGGGGCAGCCCAAAAATACAAAAAAACAAAACAAAAAGGGATTTCAGGAGGAAAGAGAACATAGAACAATGGAAGTTCCTCATATATGTACAGTAATAGTAATAACTACAGTAGCACTCTGAAGAACATATCCATCAGCCAAGGCCAAACAATCCAACACATGAAGGAAAGTAGAAAATTTTAAAAAATCCCAGACCATTTTTAAGCAGATCTGGACAAAACCAAGAACCTTCTTACAGACCTCTCCCCCCGCCCCTCCACTCAGTGTGGTGCAAATCGGTTCAGTACTTTTTGCTTACAAATGAACAGATGTGTGAAATCAGCACCTCCTTCAACACTTCCACTGATTCGTGATATATGAGGAGTGAACAGATGCAAGAGTTTCCTGAATGTTGTATATCTTTATGTTGTAAAATTGAACCTTTCATGTCATCTGTATTTAACTGATCTAAATGTAGAAACTAGGGCTGATGATCAGAGTTTTGCATAACTTGACTTGTGACTTGCTTGATTCTCACCACACTAATTTAGGACTTGATTGAGACCTGAAAGTTAAAACTTAAGATTTGCACGTGTGACTTACTCCCACCTCTGCTTTTTAGGTAGTTTAAAGAAAAACACATCAGCAGGGCAGCTTGGATTATATCCACACTGAGGCCGTGAGAAGATTTAGGATCTGCTTTACATAGAAATAATGTTTTAGACACTGGTGAGACAACACCAGCATTTATATGGAACCTAGATGTCAACAAACTACACATAAACCTCTTAAATATTGTATCATGTCAATAACAGATTACTGGAGCAAGTAGTCATTTGGCCAATGCAATTACAAAAGGTAAATGCAAATGAGTGTTGATGTCAATAGTAGTATAGAGCAGCTTTGCATCCAGTCATTAGTGCTTGGCCATGGTCTGTGGTCACTGTAACTGCTTCTGTAATCCAGCACATTGTTAATTTTATGCACATTTATTGGTCACAGATTGTCAGGTAGCAACAAACACAAACCCCGGTGGCTGTTTCTGTCTGAGGATACATTACTGTAAATGCCCCATGCTGCATTTACTGTGATGTTGTTTCAGTAGGTTAGTAGGGCTGCGATAAGTGTAATTATGTAAAACTCAGTAGTCCAAAGGATCCTCCAGAGAGCTCGGGGATTATTTTAACTATGTGTGGATTAATTCCCATTTCCTCGCTGAGCTAAAACTCACAGCTCTTTACAGTCTGGGCTGTCACAAAGTCTTCATGCATCCCCGCTGGGAAAACTCACAGACAGGGCAGAAGTGAAGCCCCGCAGAAAGTACTAAGTGCTCCCGTTTGCATTGTAATGGAAGGAAACAGAGGGAAATATGAAATGCTGTCTGGCTGCTTTCCTTCCTGTGGCTGTAACAAGGATTGATGGAGTGTGTGTGTATATGTTTGTGTGTGTGTGTGTGTGTGTGTGTGTGTGTGTGTGTGTGTGTGTGTGTGTGTTCTAGCATATTGTGCCCCTTACAACAGGAAGGTCACCTGTCCACTTCACTGCCACAGACAAAGAGAATGAACGGCTGTTCACACACAAACATGTACACTAGTTTACAAATCGCTTTATAACCCAATAGAGAAAGAGGAATTGTTGACTGTGTGAATAAAATTAGCTTTTATTACATCTAAATAAAAAGCTGATGGATGGGATTTTAAACAAGTGCTCTCCAATAAAAGGAGATCCAGGGTCCTGGTGGAATTAGGTTTTTTTGTGTTTACACTTTCAGCTGTGAATTATCATGGGTCTCGGATCAGACAGATGGTTGGTTGTGTTGTTGTTGGCTGTCCCAGACAACACTTATGACAACAACAACTTATCAGATGCCATTAAATTTGACCTGGACTTTCTCGTTTAGGTCAAGGGCGTGCTTAATCAATGCTCTGTCTTCAGGTTTTTAGAGCACATTAATGCTCCCCAGTGGATGAGCCCCTTGCAGTTTAGATCATACATGCACACTCCTCTTGCACCACTCTCTGGTCATAGTAGTAATATATAGAACGTTTTTAATCCCATGAGAAATACATGTCACAGACAAGTGGCGACCTCTGAGGCTGGAAAATGAAGCCATCACTGAAGTGCCAAAAACTGCAGTTCCTCCTGTGGCCACTTGAAGCTGGCTCTAAAAGACAGTCAGTCCCCATAGACTCCCATGTTAAAATGTCCAATTAGACAGCAGAAAATAATATGTAAATATTATAGCCTGGTACAAAAAAACAGTTTTGGTCTCTCACCTGTTTAAATTTGTCAGGCTTGTAGGCTAGTAACGCTTTGTAAAATTAAGAGTGTGGCTGTGTAGCGTGACAGGTTGGTGAGCATATGCTTGCCACAAACCTGTATGCACCCAAATCTTGACTCCACACGTGCCCCACCTCTTTGCCCGGAGTAGCCAGGCGTTAAACGAAGTCAGCCTCTGCAAAGATGGCAATGGCAGAGCAACTTACTCTGAGCTTCATAACCGCTCTTCAGCCGCTTTAGTAATTGAGTTTGTTATGATGTATAAATAAGACAGTATCTAAATCATAAGTAGAATAGAAGTAATAAAAACTGCTACTCCCGATTGGTGCATGCAAGTTAAGACAAAACCTGAAGAGCTGACATCTCAAATTATGGTTGACAGCACTTAATCTTGTGCAGAAGGCATGCAGGAGGAAATGAATAAATAAATCATCCTTTTTACTTACACGAGCTCTGTGCCACACAAAGTTGCTAAATATGGAAGTTGATGAGTTTATTGTCGTTGATGACAAACAAATCTACACAATAGAGCTGTGTGTGTGTGTGTGGCTACCAAGTGGAACAATTCAGACAATGTGTGTGAGCTCTAATCAGCAAAGTGTGCTGAATAATAGAGAGATGGTGGAAATAAAAGGTGGACCACAGGTGTTTTCTGCTTTTAAACTGGGTTGCTTTTCATTTCAACTGTAGATGTAAATTTCACAGAGGTTATGGAGGTGATGCAGTTTAGTCAGTAGTCACATTTTTTGTTGTGTTCAATCTAATTTTGTTGTTGTTTTGTTGTTCAATCGTATTTGATTTGACTTGTAACAGCAAAACAAAAAGGCTGTGTCACTAATGTTAACTTTCAGCTTCACTGGCTAATGAAGTGTTAGGATTTGGCCAGTTTTAAGTGACCAACATTAAAAAGGCAAGTTACAATCAACTTATACAACAATACAATTTATACCAACTTACAAATTACAACTTCCAAATAAATGAAGGTATCAGTCAGTTTCTGAAGCCTATTATCTCCCCCTCTTCTAAGTCTGTGCTGCAGTCACACAGCTTCACCTCCTGCTCTTTCCAGGGACATTTTGGCTTCAAATCTTTCTCACACTAGCATTAACAAGTGACGTTTCATATAAAACTCATTTCCGTTGTGAGTGGAGTCACTGTGATCAGTGAATTTGCTCTTCAAGTACATTTGTGCGTTGCTTTTGTGTGAGGCTCGGCTTTTAGGGGACTTTGAGATGCAAATTCATGTCGTTTACCAAATGCCAACCAAGTGCCGACCTTTAAGGGAAGAGAGTGAACCTTAGAGTGCAGATGCTTTCATATTAGCTATGCTGCACCAGCCAAGTTTTTAACACTGCCCTGCCAAATTATACGTGACGCCAGCAGAGCGTTTTCATATTCACTTTCTCCATGAATAAAACAGTGGCTACCGTTAGGTGTTTGCTCCAGTCGACAGTGGCCACTGTATGTTCAACTCATTGTATTGGTCTACTGTCCTAAACAAAGTTGGAACAGCAGTAACAGGGATGAGATGATTTGGAACAAAACAGTTTTTTAAAAATAGATTTTAATCTCAAACTTTATGGCACAGTGGTGCAGTGGTTAGCACTGTCTCCTCACAGCAAGAAGGTTCTGAAGGAACCTGCTGACCGGCTGGGGCTTGCCTGGATTCCTTCTGGATACTTTGGCTTCCTCTCACAATCCAAAGACACACAAGTTAGGTTCATTGTAGATATAAAAAAAAAAAAAATGCCTGTAGGTGTGACATGTGCGCTCAAATGGTTGTTTTTCTCATCATGACAGCCCTGATGGACGATTTGTCCACAGTGTACCCCTCCCTCAGCCACTCACAGCTGGGATTAGCTCCAATCCCTCTGCAAATTTAAAAAGATAAGCAGCATGGATAATGAATGGGGAAAAAAACAACAACCTTTATTGTTAATGATTTTTTGGGCCATTTTCTGCTTTTATTTTCTAATGTGTAGAGAGACAGGAAATGGGACAGAGAGAAGGGGATCCAGGAGTCTACCCTGGCTGGAGATTGAATGATGGCTCCACCACACAGAGCATTTGCGCCCACAAGCCATGCATCCTAACGGCTCGGTGATCAGGTCGTGCCCAAAACAACAACTTGAACTTACATAAATCAACACCCAAATTGCATTAATGCAAGAAATAAAAAAAGGACTGAATATAAAGCTGAATGATGCCTTAAGTTCACTACTCCAGCGCTGTTCTCCCAACAAAGATTTAAACACCCTTGAAGCTGCAAGTGGGCGGTTTAATTTCATAGCCAGTGTTTCCAAAATCTGTGATGTCACTGTCCTCTGTTTTACATAATGAAAGCCATAAAATAAAGAGAGAGATGGAACTGCGAGAGGCAGAGAAATGAGCGGTCGCAGATCGAGATGAAAGAAAAACTGCAACACCTCATGTACTTCATAATTAAAGCGGTAGTGTTTTGTAGTAGAGGCGAAAAACATCCTCTAAATTATGGACAGACGCTGGAGAGCAGGGCAGGATTATTGCTATTAGGAAGGCAAGCAACGCTACCGCCTGTTGTTTGTGTACCAGCGAGACTCAAACTGGGTATTATTGCTTTTCTTTACAAATTCTCCTCCACGAGGAACATGAACGTGGTTATTTGCTTATGCAAAGCAGGGAAGAGGTTTGTATGAGCCTGAAGGTACCGAAGCTCAAAATGTATATGTAAGTGTAAAGCAAGTGTTTCTGCAAATCAAAAATTAACGGATGAATGGATGATTTTATCATTTTGATTAAATCTTTGTGCCATGAGCCGAATTTGCACCAAACATCGTACATTATTCACAATTGTGACAAACAACTAATTTGAATAGTTACTGCAACAGCAAGGTCTGCAGCAGACGTACAGTGTGCTGTAGGTTCATTAGTCATTAGACTGTGATATGTGGTCTGCCTGTGCTGTATATTAGAGCTGCTGGCAGCTGTTAGCTTCCTCCATGCAGCCACAGTGACTGATGACTGCTGCGTTCTGTTGCAAGGTTAAACAGACACTCAGCTGTCTCACTGTTTGCATACAACATTTAAAAGCTTTGCAATCATTAACTAAATGATGCTAAATGGATACATTATGAGAAAAGGTACACAGTTATTTTGTTGGAGTTTTAACTTGCACTTTTTTCAAGTCCCCTCCTTTTTTTCATTTTTCCATTTTTATATGATTTTTTGTCCTCCTGTTGTGTCTTGTGTCATGTATTCTTTTCTGTCTTCTATCATTTCTGAAGGTTCCAACAAGTTGAATTTCAGACTTTTTAAGATCATTATGAATGCAATTTAAGACTTTCATATCCATACAGGCCAAAAAAAAAAAAGAAGAAAGGATATGAAGAAATATGGGAGTCCCAGAAGTACTTGCAAAGTAAATGAATTTATTCACGTGTCTGTGTGTACAGATCTTTCTGGTTCTGTGGACAAATTTGGGTTTGAAACCAATGTTGAAAGGCCATTTTGGCTGCTCCTCATAAGGGTTAGAATAGGTTAAGGTTAGGATGGGGTAGGAGCTGGGATTGGGCATCTTTTTGTGAAAGGTAAGGAGCCAGGAATGCATCATGTCAAACAGTGTCCTCACAACTAGCGTTACATGAGTTGCAGGTTCACAATGGTGCTGCAGAGTGGGTATAGTGGGAATAGAAACATGACTGGGTGATGGCAGGCTTTTGCCGGTGTATTTTTATAGAGGCTTTATGTTTCCCTGTGAGATTCGGATGACTTACATCTTTTTCAGAAGAATATGTTGAAAAAGACAAATACAGCTGCGATACAATACCGCACAAAGCTGGACAGGTACTCCACGCCATCTGACTTACTGGTATACTACTGAGCTTCTCCCCAGTACAGGGGCAAAACCCTGTCCCACCACTGTGAAGATCAAGGCTTGTAATGAATGGAATTGGCAGCGTTCGTGGGTGGGAGCCTGTTGAGGATCCTGTCTTTAACCCTGGTTCCCTGCACAGAAAAACATGCATTCATGGCAATTATTGCATGTTTCTCTCAACCTGAGACTTGAGAGGATAGTGTAAGAAGTTTCATCCTTGATTGTGTCATCCCTTGCTTAGTTTTTATTACTTTTTACAATTTAACAAATTGGGAGTATAAAACTTAATCCCGTTGAACCAAATCAGGGTCATATTTGAAACTTGACGATGCACTGAATCCCTGCTGAAGGAATCTAATCGCTACTGGATTAAACCTTTACTGCATTGCAGCACCTTTAGCATTCACCACAACCAGCCAAAGCCCCGGAACTTGTGCCCTCTCATGCACCCCCACACAGCACTGCTCTTTTGTTGAAGGGTTAGCTGCTCTCAGCCACCAGTCACCTCTAATCTTGCTATCTTTCAGTGGGATGTCAGAAAGGGAATCTTCTGGAGCAGCTCTGACCGGATCTCTGACCTCAGAGGCTGACAGAGGGCATTCCTCCCGGCGGCTGTCACATCTTATTACCTACAGTGCACCAACCAAATGGCATAACCACAACACAAACACATTGCTAAACGGCTCACCCTGAGTCCCCCTGTTATGTGTGCACAGATAAATACTGTGTGCTCTTAAGACCAGGTCAAGGATGTCACAACAAGACTGCAGCAACACAAATATGTTCATAGCACAAGAGCCGAAGGCCAGTTTGGTTATTGTTTTTTATGGATGTAGGAACTGGATGCTCCACTGTATATTCTCCTGAGCCCAGTCTCAGTGTCCACCCTCACAGAGTCCACAAAGATTTGAAAGTGTCCCACTGTAAAACCATCAAGTGCACAAGAGGTGTCTTGCAGACAATTTGAACCGTTCGTGCACAGTTTCCCTTAGTCCACATTTCTGCAGACTTTGCCAAAGGAAAATTTCCCACAGTTCAAATGGCATTGAGGTGTTAAACACCGTGGTTACACGAGGACACCTGGAGGCGTTAAAAAATCGTAAACAACCACTGTCATGAAACGTAAACATCACAGGAAAGAAAAGTATAATATGGTCTGGCTGGGCTGAAGATGCTATACTTTACTCCCCCAAACACTGTCAACTATTTCACTTTTATCAGGGTGGTGACAGTGTTTCTTTGTAGTTATATGACTTTATAACAGAAATTCACAGGAATAAAAAAATAATCATTTAAAAACATAATTCAAAAATACTTTAACAAACAAACAAACGTACTAAATCCATCAACTGATAAATGACTATAAACAAGTCACAATCAATCAAGATTTGATTTAAACAAGCTTGTCCTGTTGTCATGTTGTATCTTCTTTGTTAGCAAGCTCACGATACATCCAAGTAGAAGCCAAGCAACCACAGACAAGACAGATGTTGATATTATCATTTAACTCCAGGTTAAAAAAATACATTACTAATGTAATTGTACAGCTGTAGCAAAGAAGAAATTAGCAGCTCTTGAAGCACTG
This sequence comes from Rachycentron canadum, assembly GCA_038496675.1. Taxonomy (NCBI): domain Eukaryota; kingdom Metazoa; phylum Chordata; class Actinopteri; order Carangiformes; family Rachycentridae; genus Rachycentron; species Rachycentron canadum. The sequence continues at coordinate 20,697,892 of CM076648.1, read as the reverse complement.
AAGTTACACAGCCCGACTCCCAGCTCCACTGTTCACTTGTGTTATTGTTTATACTGTTTTCATCATAAGTGTATGGATTTGAATACTTGGTCAGGTTGGGAAATAGCAAGTTTTTCATAGATGGAGCTTTGTCAGTGGTGGATTTCATAAAAACAAAACAGAATTTTTGAGACGACATGATTACTCTATAAACTCTACATATAAAAAGATTCTACAACCCTCACTCACTTATAAAAATGCTCTCACAGTCTGTTACATAATGTAAAAAATGCCTCCTGGTGAAGCTACAAACTACTGCACTTTCCTCCTTCAGTAACTATATAAGATTTCCACAGACATGACAGTTGAGCCATCAACTGCTACCTTTCCCTGTGTGCTGTGGTTTGCATTTAGGTGATACAAGGTGGATACAAGGTGTGAGTGAAGGTCACGCTTTAACCATCCTGGTGTGTGTGCAGGGTCAGGTTCTTACAGACAGAAGCGCCAGAGCTGCAGATGAGGGAAATGCAGGGCTCACACCATACATAATTAATAAAAGAGATTTGTGAGAGCGAAGACTTAGCAGCTCGGGGCCGGGCACATGCATGCACACCGCACGCTGCAGACAAAGTGAGTCAAAACAGCAAAATGTGCGAGCAGAAGAAATAAAGAAGTGCACAAAGGAAGCAACTCTGCTGCCAAATGGTGTGATTTCTGCTGTGGCAGACCAGGTGCAGAGGTGTTGGTTGTCTAACATGGGCAACCACTGACCCAGCTCAGCTGTCGTGGCAGCAGTTTGCTCTGATTGGTTCAGCCCCCAATGTTGCAGCTAGCACAGATCAAAGAACAGGCAAATAAATAAATAAAAATCAAATGACACCACTGAGCTGAAGTTTAAGGTTGATGTTCATAGCCAGGAAAATTAATTCAGACTGATACCGATGCTACTGTGTGTGTGTCTGTCCTCAGATATCGATGAGTGTGCAGAGGGCCTGATTGAGTGCCACAACCACTCCCGCTGTGTCAACCTGCCAGGGTGGTACCACTGTGAATGCAGAAGTGGTTTCCATGACAATGGCTCCTACCTGCTCGATGGGAGCTCCTGCATTGGTGAGCAGACACAATATTGCAAACACCCTTATCACTGCTTGAAATACCAGTCCCTCTGACTCTGCATGCCCACCACCTACCTACTATGGACCCCCTCCCCAATCCCTGTCTCCTCTTTCTCTGTCTAATTGCTCAGGAATTCTAAATACTGTCCCTGCCTGGCTTAAAGTCTCTTTCATCTCTGGTGCTAGTGCTCTACATTGGTGCTTGCTTGTGATTATTTGTCTCATTTATCCTGTTTGAAATCTGTGATGGGTGCATGTGCACTTGCTCTAACATGCCAACCAGCAGGCTTACAAGGAGGCTAATCAGAGGTCTTCTCACCTTCATAGCTCGAGATCTAACCATGCACAGTGAAATCCACACACAGCCCATAATGAGATATTCATGAGGAACATGCAGCAGCCACTATGGGATTGTTTGTGTCGTGCTTTCTCCCATGTGTTAGCCCACAAACACTGGAGACAGAGTCAGAGACGAAAATAGACACACATAAACATCAGGCTTGCGTGTTTCTTGTGTCAAAAAACAGTGTTGATGATGCTTGGAAGAGCAGTGTACAGTACAAGCCCTCACTTAAAATCAATTATTAACTTCCTTGCATCTGGATAATGACACAATCACACTGCAAGCAAACAATTGGGGACTTGTCGTAATGTTATTATGTTATTTTATCATACAGGAACAAAGTTCTAATTATCCTACACTGCTTTGATTGCTTTCCCTCTTTTATCGTGCTGTGATTTTGATAATCAATTATAAAGTAGAACAAATTTTAGAGCAAAATTTGGAAACAATGAGAAATAAACCTGTGATATTTCAGTGGCATTCACTCATAGATATAGCTACTTTCATTTGCACACCTTATGCTGCTGCTCTTTGAGATGAAAGTTTTAGGAGGGTGTAAAGAAATCCACTTAGGTCTGATTTTAACACTTTTTGATTTTGATTTGATTATGGTCAACGTATGGTCATAGTATGAAGGCCAGGGACCAGAAAGGAAGAAGAAACAAACCTTCATATATGTTATATCTCTTATTGAGGCTGAAGTCCCAAGTAAACACCTCAGTCCCAAGAATTTGCAATTCATGAGACCTTACAGTATCACTTTAATGGCTGCACTTAAACATGCTAGCAGGCAAGCAAGTAAAGTTTATTTATATAGTACTTTTCACAGACACTAGTCACAAAGTCCTTCACAATCAAAAGATTAAATGTGCTAATATTTTCACAATGACAACTCTAGCATACTTACTTACGAGGAACTATTTGTAAGTTTTGCTTCACTACATGGCTAACGTTAGCATTAATAGCTGTTTACTTACCAGTCTAGGAGAAACATTGTTTTAGTGTTTAGCACCAAACTTAATTTATTTACTCGCCAGGCAGGAGCTGTCCGCAATGGTGGAAAGAAATGTGTTAACTGTTGTTTGAATCGCTTATTTTCTTCTGTTGAAGTTAGCATGCTAACCAGCTAGCCCCGGCACATATCAGCTGGTCCACTTACTTTCAATAACCACTTCCTGTAAACCCCAGTTAGCCCTGAGGACGTAGCACTGCTCAGAGGGCTTATTATAACCTCTTGTAAATGCAATGACAGCCGAAGCTCTTGTTAAGTTACAATCACCACCAACTGCTCCTGGTAGGAAACCACATTCGGTGACAGAAAAAGCTTACAACTAGCCCCTCTAACATGGTCACCATCTTAGTTCAGTGTGCTAGCATCACATTTGCTAATATCAGTAAACACAAAGACAACTTCTTCCTGATTTCTGGCACTGACACTACCTGCATATCATAATTTTCCATTGTTCAGCATGTTACACGTGACATTCTGCTTTAATGTAAGCAGGAGCTCAGAATATCTAAATATCCCGCAGCCACACTGCTTTAATTTTTGCCTACGCACTGGTGTAAAGTTGTAATGTATGCAACAAACAGGGTCGCTTGGCTGAGTGAAACGCTTTTGCTTTCACTTAACCTTTAAATCAAAATGCAACATCAGCAGTCTAGTTTGATCCACTTCATTTGAGGGGAGAGGTATGATTTCAGCACGTTCCCAGAAAATTTGGTTTCACTTAAACTCAGTTCTTAACGAAAGTGATTGACAAAAGGAAAACATGTGTCTGACTTTACTTTACAGCAGCTTTCTGTCAAATTACTACACAAACTGACTACCATCCAGAGCATCTGTGACAGGGTCACTAGTCAATGCTCTTTTCTCTCAGTTTGAAAATGGGTTGTTATCCAGTGAAAGAAGGTGCAGTGAGAGGAAGTGGGTTCAGTATGGTACAATAGTTTAACTGGATAGTTCTCATAATGGTAATTTTCAAGGAATACCAATAATACCAAAATCCTATTTGCTGGGTGTCCCAAACACACCACCTGAAGGATTGCAAATCTGGCTGTGGACGCTTCTGTCTTGCTCCTATGTGGGTGATGGGAGCTATAGTTAGGTTAGATCCACAGCAGTTAAAATGGACTCCAGTGGTCTTCATAGTCATGATGCAGTATCAAAACTTCTGTGCAGCATAATCCACTTCTCTGCTGTGGTCTGCATTCATTTTCTCTACTGCAGAAGTAAATACACTACTTCTGTGTCAGATTATAGCTCCTAAGCTTCACCAGAAGTAGCGTATTTAGCAAATTATTGGGGGAGCATCTAATGCTTGGGACACACTAAACATACAAATGAACGGCAGAGAGGATGATTACACTGCAGAAGTGGTTTGAGAAGTGTCTGTGGAAAGTTTGAATCATTTTGACATTTAGTTTGTCTGGTCACTGTTTGAATCAAACGTAACAGTGAATCCAACTATCTAGCTTCATTCTCCCGCTAAAAGAGAAAGCTACAAACTTTTCAGACACAACTTTCAAGTTTAAAAGGGAAAGTGTCGGAAACCCAAAAGATAGGTTTGTTTTTATTTAAGGCTCCTGTGTGTAGGATTTGAAGATGGTTAGTTCCAGGAGTATTATCACAAGACAAAAGTCAAGTATTCATCAGAACTTTTTACCACTGTTTCACAAATATTATGAGTGGGTTCATCAAAATTAAACAGTTGTTGTGGTATTAAACCATTGCAGAACTAAAATGGAATTAAGGCTATTTGAATGTAAAATGTCATTACATCATAATTTTATCCCGTTAGGGTTAAATTGTGTCATAAATAGTCTATGAATTTGACGTTATAACCAAAAACGTGTTAACGGAGGTCACAATGACCTTGACCTTTAACCACCAAAATCTAATCAGTTAATCCTTGAGTCCAAATGACATTGTACCCACAAGGCCATAACCTTTTCTGTCAGCATGATCCTGACCTTTGGTTAATGTTTTTGCCAACTTTGAAGTTACTGAGATAACGTATTCACCAGAATGGGATGGACGAGCAACCTGAAAACGGTCCGACCTATAAAGACATAAAAAGAGGCCACAACAGGATGCACCAGTCACATCTCAATCGAGATTGAGAGATCTGATGTCTAATTCACAGGCTTTATTTTCTGAGTATGTTTTCATTGCACTTTGATGCATTTTGTTATGGTTAATCACCAACATTTACACCTTTTTGGAACATCACTGCCTTTTTCTCTCTATGTGCTAATTGAACATGTGCATCCAAGAACTGGATGTAAAATGCACTTTCGAGTGGCAGACAGTGGTGCACACGACACCATTGCACCACTTTTATTTTATTTTATTTTTTATGTGTTGTTTGATTTTCCTACAAACAAAAACTTGTGCCATTAGAATGAATTAAAAGATGATTTGATTGCATAAAATAAAAACATGACTCACATTTGCAGCGAATGACAGAGACGTTACTCACATCAGTCAAGTCTAATTGGACATTAACTTACTTGACTGTGCTCTGTGATCAGAGGCTTTCAACAGATTAGGGATATGATTTATGCTATGTGATTAGTGAAAGCACTTATTTGTGTGTCATTAAGAGACACCATTAATAACTTTGCTTTCCTGGACTTTATAGCATGAATGCAAGCGTGTGTCATAATGTGTGCATGTTGTGAACTTGTATGTGTGCCGCTCCTTAGCTAGACAAGTGCACGTAGCTGTGACAGTACATCCGCCACCTTTTCTCCTCCCTCCATGCAGCATTAGGCTGGAAGCCAGCAGGGGAAATAAGTACGAATGACAATTTAACAGGATTTTTTTCCCTCCACAATATCCCTTCAACAGCCTCTCATGAGTCAACCAAACAGAAAGTAGCATTTTGTAATAAGAGAGCCAGCTCAAAGCAGAGAGTTGCCGAGAGTCGCGAGAGTGCAATGGCCATGCAGGAGAGTAGAGAGCACTAGGGACAGGAATTAGTGAGAGAGAAGAGGATAATCGCATCTGGCAAAGAGGTTAAGTGGTTGTTTTTTTTGTTTTTGGTTGTGACTTTTCTGTTACAAGGATATTTCAAAAGTCTATGCATGGCTTGCATTTGAAGTTTCAGATGCAAATCAGCACCCCCAAAGCATCACTTTTACATACTTAAAAAAAAGCTCTGAAATCCTCAGGGTATGGTAATGGATTGATGAAAACAATCTCCTTGTATTTTGCCACAACAGCAAACCGAGGAATTATTCTGTGTTGGTAGATGTGTTCCCTGTGAAAAGGGCCTTTCAGTGAAAGGATTTGTTGTGTTTTTCCAATTAAATAATTTGTTGTAGTGTTAGTGGTAATTCATGTGCTAATTCATGCTTTCAATTTGGTGCTAAATCATGCTTTATCCCATGTTTTATCCCTCATGTGTAAGTGGCTGTGGATAAAAGCATCTGCCAAATGAGTAAATGTAAATATTTGGCACATGGAACGACTGTGCTGCTCTCAGGGCACCTTGCTTCTTGACACATGACTCAATGGCCCTGTTCACACCTGCCGAGAGAGAGGGTGGCAAGGAGGGGTTGAGTGAGTAAATGTGCTTTACGACAATTTAAGGTTTTAGCCATTTGAAATAGTTCATTAGGAAATTAATTCCTAATCAGGCTGTTGCACAGGATGACAGTAGAGGAGGCGGGCCTTTAGTGTGGCTCAGGACACAATTGTGTTCATTTGTGATTTGAAGAAAACTTGAAACTAGAGACTGAGACAAACTCATTAGGAAAATATTTACTGAGCTAGTAAATCGAGTGAGAAGTAGGGATATTTCCCCATATACTTCAATACAAATGTTTTTAGAACCAGTGGAGTCTCCCCCTGATGGTCAGTAGATAGAATGCAGGTTTGAGGCTCTTCAGCATTGACTTCACTTTACAGCCTTAGAACCTATGTCCACTTTTATATACCATTTATGATATAATGACCATTTTTTAGTATTACTATTTAATATTCCTTTCCTGGGTGTCTTGTTCTTTCTTTGTGTTTTGTGCATTGTTATTTTAGTTGACTGTGTTTTCACCTGTTGGTTCAGTCGTGTTGCTGTGCAGTGTCTTGAGTTAGCTGCGCTGCCATTTCATTACAGCGTATTGTGTTGCGTCACACATTGTTGTGGTGAAGACCAGAGCCACCTGAAAGCAACAGTCCCTTTTCTTTATTGCTGTGACAAAGAGCTGCATGGACTGCATCGCAAAACAGGTTTATTATGCCTAATGCTTTAGGGAGAGACAGGTGGCTTTAATAAACAGATTGTGCATAAAGATGAGGATAATACACCATAAACCCATACTGTCTCCCTGCACGACAGTGGGTGTGCATCATTTTTTTTCTCTCTATGATGTACATGACCTTTCCATATGGGCTGCCTGGAGACATACCAAAGAAATATAATTTGAATATTCAAATACTGAGCGTTCTGATGCCTTCTAATTACCAACATCTGTCAGAGGGATTATTTGTTGTGTGTGTGTGTGTGTGTGTCTATACCTGCATGAATTGAAGTTGTCATGTACATACATTCCAGAATTAGTCCTTTCATGTTGAACTGCACACATAGGTATGATTGTTGAAGTCTCTCATATGGTCGGCTGTGCTCTGCTGGGTTTTTCCTGGGGCTTTTGTGTTTGGTGTCTCGCACAGTCTACATGTAAAAGTACGCTTCATCTGTGAACAGCAGCTTTGTGGCAGTGGTGAATGTAGCATGAAGAGCATTAATCCTTCACCAGCGGAGGTACAGTGTGTCTGAGTGGCTGATGGGGATTTCATTTAGTGTATGCAAATAGTCTGTCGCAGGCACAATAAATTCCCGGCTGAGCTGTTTTCCCTCTTGCTGTATCCAGTAAACTCGATACTGCAACCAATTAGAGTGTGTATTCAGCTCTGTCAATAGTGTGCTGTTGTGCCTGGTGTGGTCACAGCATTGACCAAAATCTCATGTTCACCCAGAGTAGGTTTGTCTGCTGGATACTACCCACTGTTCTACACTGGAGAAAACATGGTGTAGCGTGAGCCCTCTGTGTCTTGATGTTATTACAGACATGTCTGAAAAAGCCTTGTTCCCTCTGCTGGTCTCTGCTGGACTCACCTGCTTTGCTGAGCCCTGACCTTTGTCTCCAAATGGTCCCTAATCTAAACATATGAACTGAGCCACATAACATAATGTAAAAAGAGGCTCTCTTCCAAACCAGTTTCTATTAACTTTTTAAAAAAATTATTATTACATTACACCTGTGGGATTTTGAAGTTTGAAGTTTTCTTACTTCAGGAACAGGTTTCACAGCAGAATATAACACATTTAATTTGACACCTATAGTTCACAGTGGTTGTCAAGTCAAACCCGAGTTCTAGTACAGAACAAGCACCTAAAGGAAAAGTAGGATTAAATATAAATAAGCAAAATGTATTAATAATTTACTAATATTAATACTATAATATTTACTAATAAATGAATACTAGTAAGTCACCAACAGACAAGATACTCAGGGAGCAAATAGGAGTGCTGCCAGGATTATTAGGGAAGCACCGCTCGCATTACCGGTAAAGGGAAGGGATCGATATGAGAACAAAAGAAGACTCAGAGGAGACGCTGTTGGGATCTGCAGTAAAGCTGTGACTGTGTGTCACTGTTGGACAGACACTGGACAAACAGTAGAAGTCAAAGTATAGTAGCTATGGGACCATCTGAGGATCAAAGCAGGAAGTTATAAAGCTATAAAGTTGCTTCTTTTCCAGAGTCTCAGCACAAGGACGTAGGGCGGCAGTGTACGTGCAGCGAGCAGGTTTACAGAGAAAACAATGGGTTGGGTGCTCATTGGTGTTTTGCTCTAACACTTGCTGTGTTAGTTAGCTGAGAGTACGGGTTGAGCAAGGTTGAGCCAAGTCTGATCACATAGAGCTGAGTGTGATAAGTCCCAAAATACCTGAACTGAATTTCATTGTAGTTGATGGGGATGGCACAGTTTAACGTAGTTCCAATTCAGAGAATGAAACTAATACAATATACTGCACAACTATAGCTTAGTTTACTCTTGTCTCTCCTGGGCTTTTACATACACAGTGTGATTAAAACATACAGCTGATGTGAATATTGTTCGGTAAAATCCAAACATACTGTATCAGCAGGGAAATGAGGAGGTTTCGAAATCAAGCTTTTTAGAGCTGTTGACAGTCTCCACAGTTTCCTGTCTCGCTCAACTGTGAATAAAGTTTAAAGAACTTATCGACCGTGCAGCTCACAGCGAGAAAGCATGGTCAGAGACACACAAACAAAAACTCTCTCACATTTTATTTATCATTATTTGGTTTTAGTTTTTCTACTCCGTGGCTTTGTTCATGCGACAGCAGAAGCGTGCTGCTGGTGTTGTGTGGGTGTGATCGATGTCTGCAGGCAGCAGGTGCTGACAGGAGAGCAGAGCTACTGTCGAAGGGACTTTGGTCTTTTTCTCTCTGAAAAGCTCACATTTAGTGAGGATAAAGAGAGTTAAATGTCATGACTTGATAAAAAAAGCGAGGGACAGAGTTTTGGCGCCCCGTTTCCTGTGCTGTGCTGATAAAGAAAATTAGATGAAAATGAAAATCCATCCTGTCTGTTCACGTTGGTCCTCTTTTGGTTTGTAGAGAGGGAAAAGTGAAAAAGAGGCTGACTGAGCAGATGCCTCATTCCTTTGGTGATTCCTCTGGATCCACTGATTGTAGTTGATGTGACTGAAATTATGATGCATGCAAGGTGTAGGGGAGACTCTGGGGACAGTTGCAACACAGATCAGGGACGGTTGCGACATCTTCAAAATAAATTAAATAGAACATTGGTCTTCCTTAAGTCAACAAAGGCAAACCTATTTACTTGAGTGCTTATGATAGACAGAACAGATTAAAAAAAACCCAAATAACTTAAAATATTGAAACCAGCCATTATTGTTGTATTTGTTGTGCTATGGGGACAAAATTAGATTCATGTTTTTCCCCTTTTGGACTGAAAATGTTGAAAAGTCCTGTTGTATGGTCTGTTTTGACACAGTTGCCATGACAGAACATCATGTTCCAGCTAGACTCACTCAGAAGCCTATAAAACAATAGTTATAAAAAATAAGGTCTGATTAATTCCTACAAAAGTTTGACAAAAACTCTATTACACAGCAGCATGTGTCATAATGTGACAGAGAACGTGAGCTACAATATTCATTTTAGGTAAATTGAAGAACAATATATATATAAGAATGGCAGCAAACCTGCTGCTTTCCCTTTCCACACAGTCTGACCACAACAACCTGAAATTTCAGTTTCTACACAATACAACACAAATTGTTACATATGTTACACTTAATAACTGCTGGGCTCCGTAGTAATTTGAGGAAATAAAAGATATATTTATATATAGTAAATGTGCATCATATCTACTGCATATACCCTTACTAACTGCAGAGTTAGTAAGGGTATATGTTACATCTTATGTCCTAATATGTAATATATGTAGCCACTGAGTCAAATATTGTAGGTTGTTTTTCAGGAGGCATGGTTGTATATCAAAGTCAAAACTGTTTATTATTTTTTTTCTCTGAGACATACTCTAAAACTATAAACACATTTTCTACCAAGAAGTCTTGGGCTTTTGGCTCAATGGCAGTTTTCAAATGTTAAATGCTGCCATTTCAATTGTATAACATAAGCAACATTGTAATTTACATCAGCACATAGTTGATAGAATAGGTTGTAATAACGAGTCATGTTTTTCAATGTCACAGCTTTGACAAAATAATTGTCGGTTAGCTCTGATGCTAACCGAGAAAATCGAATGTAATGCATCAAGCATACATTACTTGCATTAAAAATAAATCAATGTAAACCTGATGCAGTTTGTGTTTGTTTGTTTTCTGATGCTTTTGTTGAACCTTCTGTTTCTCACTGATCTTAGTTTTTCCCCAAGAAATTTAATTTGATCATAATTTGTATGTCGTATTCACAACAACACTGACAAGACTGTAAGACACACACACACACACAATTTTTACAGCATTCTTACATTTGTACAACAAAATAAATGGTAATAGTCACTAACTATGCCTTGCTCTTTGTTTTCCAGACATCGATGAGTGCAGTTTGCAGACACACACCTGCTGGAATGATAGTGTCTGCGTAAACCTGCCGGGAGGTTACGACTGTGTGTGTACATCTGGTCCGGGCTGCAGTGGCGATTGCCCTCAGGAAGAAGGACTCAGACGCAACGGAGAGGACTGGAAGCCCAGCTTTGACCGCTGCGCTATTTGCTCCTGCAAGGTACAGAGAAGAAACGTCCACATACAAATTCATTACAGTCAGTTGTGCTGGTGATCACAACCTGGGGGAGGATCTTAACTTAGAGTTTTCATCATAGCTGTGATCAAAACCTGTATCTGTCTTCCTTATATATTGTAAAGAATACGAGTATGTACACAGTAACATTTAATTTAGCGTTAATGTGGAAATCTCAGCAAATATAAAAACTACGACTTTAAGTGTTTGATGCTCAGAAGACAGATTTTAGGTGGAGTGTGACAAGAGACAGCAAGAAAATAAAGACAAAACAAAAGAAAGGCACCAATACATGATATGCAATCTGTAATTTTTACACATAAATTCTATCAACTTTCCAGTATGGACTTCATTTGATATTCCAGAAAGCCCAAAGCCTTGAGCAGGTAACTCTTAGAATGATGCATGTACAAATATCAACTCATGCACATGTCACTGAGTGTCTAGAGGTGAATTAGCTAACATTAAAAGCCAACACGATAAAAATATTTCAGTTTTTTGGTCACCCTGATCTCAGGAGAGCAACAACATCAGCATCATGCTTGCTGAAAAACAAAACACCTCCCTGCTCCCATCTGTTTGTCATTAGCCTGCATTACATTCTGACAAATATTTGTGACAGTATAACAAGTCATTTCTGTGCTCAGGAGTCAGAGTGAGGTGGAGATGATCAGATTTGTCTTTGCAAAGGTGAGGCGCAGTGAGTGAGATTAATGCTGAACAGACCCAGACAGACACACACAGTTATTTGCAATAAAATGAATTACCTGTAGTAAATACCAAGGGTAAACTAAGGCAAATTCAGTTGTACAATCTGACCTAATACATGTACATACATCTGACAAACTGCTTGCTGTATTGTTGTGTCTTGAATGTGCATTGGAAGCGTTTCATATTCTTCAGCAGCCACTTTTCTTTTCCAGCACAGTATAGAGTTGTTTGGGTGAAATCTTTTGTATGTTACAAGCACAATAAGTAGATGTCTGCAGCTTTTGTATGAGATGTTAACAGATACTTTTTGGTTGAACTCATTTTAGTCAGGCTGTGCAGAGCGCTATCCTCATTTTGTATCTGTAGTGCTCCTGCTCATGCTTCACAGACTTTGTTGGAGAGGAAGCACAAACAAACAAGAGAAACTAGCTTTGAAATGAAATGCAGCATTAAATATTTATTTCATTTCTGTCAATAAATACAGTCATTTACATACATTCACAAGGGAATTTCACGAGTCAGAGACAAGGGCTCTTTCGGCAAAAGCAGACCCAGCACGTAACAACGAAACAAGACATTAATGAGAAAAGGCTGAAATGCTCCGTTCACATTGGGGATCGGTGTTCGGGATACCTTGAGGAACCATGGCCCTGCTGGTTTTCATTCTAGCTGAGTTGAGACCAATGTGAGATGCTCACTAGAGGTAAAAATATCAAACTATACTGAAAATGTCGATGAGTCTGTTGAACATGAGAGCTTGTTTGAAATGCGTGAATGAGAGGTTAAAGCTAAACAGAGTTTGTAGAAATTGAAATAAAAGCTGGAAACCTGAGAGAAAACATCTTCGTTATTCAACTAAAGGAGATTGAAAACAGAAAATTGAGTTAAACAGAAGAATTAGATTTTGGTGTTCTGCACCAGTGACCCTACGGGAACCAAAATGCTCCTAAATCAAATTACATCCAGACAAACATACCTCTTCCCTAGGAATGTGCTGAAAACAAGTCACACCTAATGATAAAAATATAGTAGTAAATCCACAGTCATCAAAGCAACAATGACGTAGTTTTCGATAGCACAACAGTGCAGCATTGGCATGCAAGTCCGGTCTTACTTCTAGTATTAAAATGAACAGTCTGTCTTTGTATATCCTGCCAGCGCCGTACAATTGGCAGTAATTTCTCAGCAAGTCCAGGGCCGTAACTGTAAAGACCAAGGCCATCCATACTGGCACCCTGGGACTCAGCAGTTACTGTAGCAGGACAATATGCATCGATAAAACATTGGCTCTGTATTGCCCTTTTAATGGTATGCGGAATGATTTTATGGCCCCCATACATTTTCTAACAGCCATTTTATGTAACATTTTTACATCTCCATTACACTGTCGTCCCCAGGCCAGGCAGTGCTGGCTGTGCTGAGTAAAATGGCCCATAAAGTTTTCTCTGGGTAGAGACAGAGAGCCAGGGACACGGTGGCTGGAGAGACTGGCAGATCGGGCAGATTTCCCTGCATTTGACTTTGTACTCTGGCCAAGACGCCAAACTTCAAACACATTCCTGCCTTTTTCATGGATCTAATGAATTGCTGTTGGAGAATGGAGATTTGAGAGGGGCTACGACACATTAAAGTCCTCTTGAAGTCTATTGGGCTGAATGATCCAATCACTCTGATTCCAGATATACACCTACATCATGTCCTACAGTCTTGGATTTTATTGATGGTTTTTCGAAATAAAATCAAAAATACAAAAATCCTAAAAGGCTTAATAGTCGTAGCCAAACTGAAACCTATCAGTTTTATCAACTGTTGATCAGAGTGATCCCCCCACCACCACCCACCACTCTGACCTCTGCATTTCCTCCTTTTCACCAGCAAGCCATTGTAAACACAAATCCTCTGAGCTTACAGTTAGACAAGCGAGAATTACAGAGAAAAATAAGTGACCCCTTCTTTGAGTATTTTCCTCTCATGCAAGTGTACATCAGCTGCCCATTGGCTGAAGTCTCTATGTTGTGTTCAAGTCCAACTCCCAAACATCTGACATGTCATGTGTTTACACTAATGGGCATTTTCCATTGCAAACAATATTGTTATTTTAAGAAGTTTGGTTATCCTGCTCCTCTCTGTGCATATACGAGGCTGTACTTTTGTCTCCAAACTGTTCTGATTTGAATGTGCTCCTGTTTGTCAAAAACGATGAGGCATAGTGAGGGCAATGGTGTGTTTTTGTAAGTTCTTTATTTCATTTTTTGGAGAATCACTTTGGGCCCTTTATTTTGTATTGTTCAAAGACTCTCTTCCTCACGGGGGCTATTGGGATGTACTTTGCAGCCCAGAACATGAGGCAATGTGAAGTTGAGGTCTTTGTCAGCACTATTTCTGGAGCCACTGTTTTGAAACTAAGTCTGTTTGTTTCCTGACTGTTGCTGTGTTGTGCAGGATGGGCAGACGTACTGCAGAAGGAGACCATGTGATTGCGGAGACCCGGACGAGGATCTGTTCTGCTGTCCCGGCTGTGACAACAGGCCCAGCAGCCAGTGTCTGGACCAGAGTGGACGTACACTCTACCGGAGCGGGGCTTCCTGGCTGTACGGCTGCCAGCAGTGCCGCTGCATGGTCTGTACACAGAAACACACATTCACGTAAAGCTACATAAGGCTACACGTGTTTTGCAAGCAGAAATGAAAGCTGACCTTCATCTTAACTCCCTAATGTGGTGAAACAGGTTTGTTAGACGAAACAGATGACATAAAAGAAAACAAACATCATCTCCTCATCAACATGAAGCTCAGAGCCGGGATTTGTTTAATACCTGGCCCTGATCTGCCACTCTGCTGAGTGTGTGTCTGTGTTGAGGGCTTAGATAATTACCACCTCTCTAATTAGAGATGTGGCAACACATCAGCATGTGAGCTGTGACTGCAGTTGCCAGATCAGCTGATTCACACACAAAAAACAACACACTTTCTGTCACGTTCTCATTTTTACCGCTCTGTGTGACTCTGCAGGAGGGGGAGGTGGATTGCTGGCCTCTGGTGTGCCCCATATTGATGTGCGAGTACACGGCGGTGGCGGAGGGCGAGTGCTGCCCGCGCTGCGTCACAGACCCCTGCATGGCCGACAACCTGTCATATGACATACGGCAGACGTGCGAGGACCCTACAGGTGTCGCCCGCCTCAGTGGAGACACATGGCACATGCCCAACTCACCCTGCACCACCTGCAAGTGTAAGGTAGGTAACAACAACCACAAAGAAGGTTTGTTTTTCTGTGCAGCATCCATGTTTGAGCTGACACTGGTCTGGCTAAATAGGTAAGTAAGGGTTTGTATTATTTAGCCTGTTTTTGCTAAATAAGTACAATGAGTGCAACTAGACCACTGTACAGTATAGTTAAGTAAGTATAATTTAATATTAAATCTCCCCACATCTTCACAGCATTAACAGGATTTAGGCATGGGACAATATAAAAATTTGATGTCACAGTTAATCTGAGGAATTTTGACTCACAATATGATTGAGATAATCATGAAAATTAGCTTTGGCCCTAAAACATAGTTAAATAACTTTACTTTAAGTTCGGTCAGAAACAAATATTTTTATTGCACCATAGATACAACAATCTTTTTTTTTTTAGTAAAAAACAACCAAAAAATCTTAAATAAATTAATTACCATGAGGTTCCACTGCATAAATAAAGGAAAATAAATAAAAATAGCAACACTCTGTGAGTCCGTTTCTCACATTTCCTTTATTTTTTTAATAAGGCTCCAGGAATCATCCTTGAACTCAACTGCTTTGGGATTCAAACAGTTCTGCAACCTTGTGGCAGAGAGAGTGAGATAAGCCAAACAGTATTCATATTCATTATTTTCTCGATAATGGAAATTTACCACGATTCACCTCATTCTGAGTGTCTTTTATTGCAATGTGCAATAAAATCATATATCGGCCCATCCCTATCAGTGATAAAACTGGAATCTGGTATAGAGTTAGTTTAGCTAATGTGTGCTGGAGGATATGTAGTCGTTGTCCACAGGCAATACAAAATTTGACACAGACCATGTAAGGGGCATTTACTGTTAAAAAAAAACTATATCTATATAGGTATGGATATAGTTTTGTGTGATGTCACTGTTACATGTCACTGTAACACACCTGAAACACATATTGTATCACAAGATATTTACAAAATTCAGTTTTATTCAGCAACACACAGATATATGTTTTTTTTTTTTAAGACTCACATTTTTCCTAAAACCACAAGGTCTGTGGTTTTTACTCAAACTAGGACTAATTGTCTATTTGCTCAGCAGCGGATTAGTGTATATGTAGTGAATATCTGCAGCAGGAGGACAGCGTATGTGTGGTTGAATCAAAATAAACCACACAATAAACATCTCACTAAGTGATACGAGGTTGCTCACTGGTGTGTCTTTGGACAATAGCTTTGGAAGAGACTTCAATATTGCTTTGGTGAAAGGTTAGAATTTTTTTTGCAGATGTTGAACTTTGACTTTAGGATGTGGGTGATTCTTTGGCTGAGTTCTCCATTTCGAAGGAAGCAGGACACCGAGGCATCTTTTACAGTAAAGTAAAGTAACTTTCTGTAAAGTAAACTTTCTGAGTAGATAACAACGATTGTGTGTCTGCTCATAGGGGGGAGATTTTAACTTTGGGCCCCTCAGTTGAGGAGAGTGTTGAGGGAATCTTATAGAGACAGTCAAGAGGCCAAGTTGAGGTCTCTAGGTCAACAGTAGCATACATACTTTTGTTCCTCAGTGAGAGCACCTGCATCATGTCTATCCTTCGTTCATGAATAAACCATACAAAGTGAAGTGTTGGCCTGTTAGTCTGATTGTGTTCAACTTTTCATTTTGCAGCCACAGGAAATCATCTTTTTATTTGCTTTTGTCGTGGTATTTGTAGACAATAAGAAAAGTGTAGACTATCGACAGACTTCTCCTTTAACTTTGCATGTGCCGGTGTGTGTCACAGCTATAAAAACAATATGAGCCTGTTCCATGTCAGAGGGCACAGACCCCATTTACCCTGGTCAGTAGTCTATTCTGCTTCCTGTTGACCAGAGACCAATCGATCCATGCACACACACTATGCACAGGCGCCGAAAACCTTTCCATGGGGACTATTTTTCATTGGAACATACTTCTAAAAGGAAAGTGTGACACTCACGGTGAGGTCTGCTGATTATCCTGAGTAACTGGGACACTTGTCTGCGGAAAGACATATTGCCGTTCAATTTCTCAAATTTGTCACCGCTTGGAGCCACACATCCTAAATTCTGTTCACTTCCAATGTCCTAGAGTGGCAGCATAAATCTTAGAGATGGATATCTCACAAGCAGAGCAGATCCGGAGAATGAATGACTGTGTGCAGAGCAGTATGTTCTTTTGTAATTTGTATAAAGTGACCCTTCACTGATATTACAGAGATGGTGTTAAAATCATGTTCATATATTTTGACTGGTGTTGTTACATTCAACGTGTACAGCTTATTATAATACACCACATCTCTTTTTTCCTGTCTTTTCACGCTACGCTGCTCAGAACGGGAACGTTTGCTGCTCGGTGGATCTCGACTGCCTTCAGAACAACTAAAGCTCTCTTCCTCCTGTCCTCCTCCTCCTCCTACCATCCTCCTCTCTCACTACAGGACTGCCACACCTCCCTCCTTCATCTGATGACTCTCCCCTCGGATTCATAAGACAGACTCACACACACACGTGCATGCCAGTGTGTGCACAGAAAATACAAACACACACTGGACAGACTGGGGTGTTGAGCCTGTGCTTTTATGCTGTAATTCTGTCAACAAACAGTGAGAGAGAGAGAGAAAGAATGTGTGTGCGTGTGTGTGTGCGCGCGCTTGTGTGCGTGTATGTGTGGCTCAGGAGGACAATAAGGCCGTAGTTGCTCTCACAACAGTCACTGTGTTGTGCATGTGTCTTTGTGGTGTTTCCATTTCACTACATGTCTTGAGGAAACCTGTTTAGCATTGCGTGTCAAACCAAAAACCAGGGACAAGCAGCTGAGTGTTATGAAACATCATTAAGGATTCACAGCTGGACAGATGTTGTGGCGCTCTAGATTGTCTCTGTGTCTGTACCTGGGGGAAATCTATCAAGATTAATTTAAAGTTATTTCAGTGCATCTATAGATTTGTGGTTCTCTGGCCAAATGTGCAAAAGTATAAAAGGAATCAGTGCAAACAGTTCATTATTTCTCTTTACATGCAGTTTCATTGTTTCATGTCAGAAACTGCATCATTTGATATTGATTTTCTAGATACTAATATGTCATAATAACAAGGCTTTTTTTAAACAATATATATTATTTGGACCATCAACAGCATCAGAAATCCCCTCTTGGCATTGAGGCGACTGGGTTCAACGCTTTTAGTAGCTTTCCAAAACAGATAATCCAACAAGCTCACCCACTTCAAGAGGTGATTGGCCAGGTGAGAGGAAGTGAGAAAGCACACAAGGCATGAACTACTCTCACAAGCTAGGCCCCACTTTTGACAGTGTGGTTCAGAGGGAGTTGTAAATGCTGCGTGTAGACTTCATAGATGAAGTAATTCCTTTCAAGCATACATATAAGACCCACCTTTATAAGCCACATCCTTCAGAGGACCCAGGCTCTGGGATGTCAGTGTTGTCTACCCTGCTGAGTCATTAACACCTTTGTCTCCCAACACTTTCCCCCAGCCTCAGTGTCTCCTCTCTGATGATGCTGACTGCCAGATAGTTACCAATAACAACAATAGTCATGATATTAAAAGCCTGTGAAAGCAGTGTGATGATGCACAATGGCACCCCGCAGGCCACAACAAGCATCAGTCGTAGCTGTTGATTAAATCTGCACAGCGTGTGGCAGGGTGGACTCCTGTGGCATCTCCCAGGGCCCCTCAGCTCTGAACCATATGGTGCACACAGAGTGTGGCAGAGAGACATGAAAAAATGTGGATAATTAAAGCCATGTCACACGGGCCTGTATTTGAGTATGCCAGGAGGTCACCGAGTGTTGAAGCTGTTTACAGACGGCCAGGCTTATTAAGGCAGCAGAGTCTGGTGCTTTTGCTGCAGCAGTTCATACGTCCACAGCTCTGACGCTGTTCTGCCCTCCTGCCTTGTCCTCTCCTCCAAACCTCTCTCCAATATCCACAAGATTGTCTCGAGAGCACTAATGTTTCCCTCAAGTGTCGTTACCACCCTGTGTGTCCATCACAGTTCGAAACCCGAGGGAATCTATAACAGGGTCTCACAATTTCGACTGAGAAGTGAACTGCATGCTGTGGCCATGAAATGATTGCCTGCTAACAGCATAAAAATCTGTCATGCCAGGTTCGTCTTTGGGTCAGACCAAAAAGTTGTTTAGTAAACTTTTGTTATAAAACCACTCAACAATCAGTTAAATTGAAGAAAGTGAAATGATTTCTATAAACGGATAATTTTTCAAAGCTGGCTCAAACAGGTAAAGTCCTCTCACTATGCTTTCCTCTTCCTCTTTGGTTTTTCTTCACCGTCAGCACAGTCGCAGATATCAGGACTCATCTTCCTTCTTCAAAGGAACCCATTTGCTTCTACAGATTGAGATAATCCTTCACAGTGAAAGTAACACCTTCATTTGCTTTAGTCAAAGGTCTTTTTTTCCCAATTTTTTCGTGGGAAGAGACCAAAAAGATGCTGGTATTCCCAATCAAGGTCAGAATTGACACCAGAACCCTACGCTCTCTCTCGCGTAGTCCAAACTTTCTGTTACTCTCCTGTCCTGGAGAAATATTTGATGTCTGAGACTCTTTTTCATGAGCAATCCCACCAGCTACGACACATTTCTATCTTGGCCAAAAACAATATGATCTTGTAGATCACCTTGGAGAGAAGTCTGATGCAGGAAATGAGCAGTATCCACCTTACAGCTGAGGGCAGGAAATGAGGGAAGAACATGCATCTACAGAGTCACTTCGCGTGTTTTTTTTTTTTTTTTTTTTTCAATATTAGAATCATTCCCTCCAGTTCACGATATAATTACTGTCTGTAAAATGTCTTGTATCGAGAGCAATACAGCGTGAGATTTCAGAAGTCTTTGTTGTCTGCACTAGCTACAATGGAAAAACTTGTTTGGGACCGACATGATGGTAAATGTCTCCACCATTTCCCTCCTGCTGACTTTCCATCAATCATTGTCAAATTAGTTCTTGTTCCCGGTCGCCTTTCTGATCCCTCGCACTAATAACACAGAAAGATATTTTTCCAACCTTTCATGCACTTTGTTTTAGATTCCAATGCGTGGTGGTCCTTTTGCAGAGTTTTAGGAAAGGTGATGGTGGTTGCGTGCAGTGAGGTGGGGGGTAGCCCACCTCTGACCTCACTACCACATCGTCCTTGTGTCTTTGGTCGCCACCACATCTGCTTGTGTCTCATCCAAGTGTTTCCCTGAGCATGCGCCTTTATTATCACAAAGCCTAAAAACTGTCAACTGTGCACAAACTACACACACAGACACACACACAAACACACAGAAAAAGGTCATGTAAACAGTATCTGTACCCATTAAAGTTGGACACAGCAATCAAAAGCAGACATTTGTACAAAAGATCACTGAGAACAAGGTTTTCAGATTGCTATGTTGATTAATTTGATATAAAATATAATGACTATTGTAAAACACTATTTGCAAGTCTGTGTGTAAATGTTTTTACATACTGACAATATGATAAAATTATACAGTTTTTTAATTATCATTGTGCTCATGAATAATGTGTTAATTTTAGTGGACTACTTTTCTTTTTGTGGGACAGGTTCTGTTTTGCTGTAAATACTGTGTAAAGTGAAGGGTTCTGTAAAGAGAGTAAGACTATGTGAATAATTCTCACTACCACAGCTTCTTAGGATTCGAACTTCGAGTATGAGAGAAAAGCAACATTTCTATTGTTTTTACTATTTCTTTATTTTTCTATTCTTGCCTTAACCCTTTTAGTATCTGTCATAGTTTAATGTCTTTTCACTGTTTTAGGACAGCATTATGGATTTGACTATAGCCTGTGTGTATGTACAGATCTCTGATCAGTGTCCCTCTCTAAAAGCGTCCACAGAGGCAGACTTTGGAAATCAGACCGAGCGCAGTCCGAGCATCTTTGCGGAGACAAGGAGCTTGGGTGGACTGTTCACCGCACACACAAGCCATTTTTTTTCCCCCTCCAACACATGTCTGTATGAACTGAAAAACCTCTTCACAAGAAACAGACAAAATAGAACTATGTACACATGTAAAAAAAAAAAAAAGAAAAAAAAGAAAAAAAAACTAATGTTAAAAATGACAATGTTATTCTTGATTCAGTTCCTACTAAAATAGCAAGCGACTGTGTTTCTCCTTTAATGTCTGACTTTTTAAAAAGCAGCAATTTTGGACCTTCTAGATCCTGATGTGCTTGTTCATGTTTTTGATAGAGGACCACGGCGGAGGAATCTCCCAGGTCTGTTCATCGTTACTTCTCCAGATCAGAGTGGCCAACCTAATTGTACTCAAAGGGTTAAGTGTCATTTGACTTGAAGACTGTGTCGTAATAAGAGTTTGCTGTAAAAAAAATTCTTCAGTTAATAAATATTTTAGTTGTTTACTTTATTTCGCTGCGAGTTTTTTGGCTTCAAAATGTGATGGCTGCTGGTTGGATGTTTGGGTTCGTTGGTAGACATGTTGCCCTCACAGGGTGACGACACAAATTGAGGACAGCTAAAAGACAGAATTCAGAACGACACAAGATCTGCCCAACGCAACACCACCCATTGGCAGCTTAAACGAAAGCAGTGTTTCCGAACCTGTTAAATGAAAGCCGTCAGGATACCTCACTGGAAAAGTCTTTCATGTTTTCCTCTTTTTATCAATGCTGCTGTTTTCCATTTCCCCCAGGAAATGTATGAAAGGCTGTGTTGAGGTAAAGATAAGTACATGCTTTTGATGCTTTAATGGAGCGCTGCTGTGCCACTGACAGGAGCAGGTACAGCAACACTTTTGGAAACTACATTGTGTGGAAAAAAGCAAAAGGTGCACAACATAAAACCTAATGTTTTATAATTTCCTGCAGCAATCAATAAAAACACACACAGCACCTTAAATTATACAAAATTCATATATTTACTGAAATGCAGGTTTTCCCAAAACAGTAGGGAGATACTCTTACTGCGTACCACTATAATTTTCCCCCAGCATCAAAGTAAACATATTTTTCTCTGACAAAAATCAGAATTCACAAGTAGTAAAACCCACATTTGCCCGCTTAGTACATTCAAGCGTTTAACCACTACAGCTATAGTTACGATGGATTATGTAAGGTAGCGTTAGAAAACTTCAGATAGCTTTTTATGTCAGTTCACTGAACTTTGGGGCTAGTGACTGTTACTCTAGGTTATGAACTCAGAGTTACAGTCCTTTATGACCAAACCCAACATGATTTTTTTTTTTTTTTTAAATAGATGGGGTTTTTTTTTTTGCTTTCTATCCATTTTGTACTATATACAACCACCTTCCCTTGTATGGCCTTATTATAGCCAATTAGAAGAGCACCAAAGAAATATTTACCAAGCCGAATCAACAACTGCAGAAGAACCTCTGTACACAATGACAACATTTATATCCTGATATGTATGTATGTATGTATGTATGTATGTATGTATAACGTTTATCCTGTTCCCATCTTCCTTTAGCATATTAAAATCAGGTGCTTACCACTAAATCCAAGCTACTAACTAAACCCAATGAAAAAGGATAAAAACCACAGCATTTGACAAATTAAACAGTCAACCTGCTGGTGGCACTAAATGAAAAATCAGGGAATCAACAAAGTGAGTCAGCTCCATCATCTGTGGACAGTTAATGTCTCTACAAAATGTTGTGACAATATATGAGATATTTTCAGTCAGCTGGGTTCTTGGACTGAAAGACCAACATTGCCATCCTCTAAGCTGTGCCACAAGTCCAGCTAAAAAACAGCTATGGCTGCTGTGGCGAGTGCAACATGCATAAATATGTCAGTCAGTCCGTCCTGGGTATAATGTCTTTGCTCATTCAGTTTTTAGTGTTTTAAACTTACATTGTGCACATGGGATGCAGGATGCAAACCCTCCAGCAATAACAAAATATATTTATTCAGTATATGGAAGTATAATAGTTTCAATAGTGGGTTTGTGTGTTTTAATAATACTTTACTACAGGTTTGTTGTTGGTGAGAAAATCTGATTCCACAATTAATCTTAGGACCAACACCAACCAGGAAGTACACATTTTTTAATATTATACAGGAACTATTATGTAACGTTTCGTCCTGCCACAGATCAGTGTGAACATCTCAGTCTTAGGTCGTGACTTGAGATGTGAGTGGTGGGCAGTGGGTGGGGGTCTCTCTCTAGTGAGCTGCACTGGGGAGGATTCAGTCAATTAACCTGCTGTCAGTTAGCTGTAAAGCAAGTGCTCTTTCTCTCTTCTCACCACTATGTCGCATTCATGGTGAGCGGTGGCCCTGTGCTCCCTGTCCGACCTGTCTCCTGCTCCCCTCAGCCAGGGTCGGCTCCACCCAAAGGTGCTTACCATTCATAGGCTGGCACCGTGGAGGTCGCCGCAGAAGTGATGGAGTGGCTCCCTCAGCAACAGCTCTCATCTACTGTATAGATGCAGAGGGGGAGGAGAGTGGGAGGAGAGGGGGGTGGGGAGGGGAGCAGAGGGCTGATACAGCGAGCATCTATGCATGAATGGACAGACTTAACAGCACACAATTGCAAATTGCTTTTTCAATCAGCTCTAATTTAACTTAAAGAGATGTCTTACTCTTCCTGATAGATTTGTTGGTTTAGAACAACAGAAGAGAGATAGCGGTTTGGCATCAGTTCAGCAAAATAGAAAGTAACTTTAGCAGTCCCCAGCCTCCTCCTCCTCCTGCCACCAGCAGTCAAATCGATCAATTTCTCCTCTTTCTATCGACATTTCAGGAAAACCCAGGGCAACCCGATTGAAATGCAAGAGGCAACAAACACAAGTGCTTCGACACAGGCTGAGAATGAATATATAAACTATGTGCATGTTGTTCATGTTAATACAGCATGGATTAAGCTGCTTAAATGCTTTATCGACATCCTGACCAATCAATGGATGTATAATTAAAGAGTGCAACTGAGCTAGTGACAAGGTAAACAGCTACACCACTGCTGACCTGTGGTCCGATGGAGCAGCTAAGTGTTTATTTAACCCTGTGTCACGGTACGTATGTGTGTGTGTGTGTTTGTAAGCATATGCGTGTACATCTAATGTATTTCAATGACCTGGTGACCTTTCCTGTTTGTCAGTTTTGCAGACGTTAGGTTAAATTTAATTGAAAATCATGCGTTATTTTTCTGTGTTGCACCATATTTAAAACAGGAAGAATGAAAAGAAGTCGGTAATAAATAGAAATATAAATTACCTCATTTTAACTTAACAAAAACAGGAATATTGTTTCCTGCTAATGGCCAGAGCTAGTTAGCATAGCTAAATCTGTTAAATGTATTGATGTTCATAGTCTGCTGTGAAACCTAGACCAGAAAGCAAATTTACTCCCTACTTGAACCTTTTAGTCCACCACTTATATAACTTTCCCCTCTTCTCTGTAAAGTGCAGATTTATATCTAAGGAGGTAGTCTCAATATACCAACAGATGTGAAAATGAGTGGGGTTTTTTAAAAATAAGAGTGGACAGTTCTCCATCCCCGAGTATGAATTTTTTACAGAGCTCCTGAAAGAACGAGTAAGGTGGAGAAAGATGAAACAGACCAGCAGGAGATCGAATAATAATACGTAGAGAAATGAAAAGCAGTGTTAACAGACAAGTGAGAATGTTTGAGCCTGACTAGAATCAATTTATTGTTTGCTAATGCATTTTCATCTCCCCAGTGACAAATGAACAGACAGACCATGTCACCATGTCGTGTTGCCGTCCTGGTTTTTTTTAAACCAGAAGAAACCAGATATGGAGGAGAAGGTGGTGCTGAGGAGGAGTGAGGGGTGGGTCTGACCTGCTCTGTACTCTGTCCTCTGTCTGGCAGGTCACCATGTGTGGTACAATTTGTTAATCACATGGTGGCCACGCCCTAATGCATACACTGCTTTTTGGTCTATTTTCCTCAATATGGGAGTGTGATTTAAGGTCCCATTTAGATTTAAGTCATTTCAGCATTAGCTTCGCTCCTCATCCCTGGAGTCTAAGTCCACTTTTATATACAATCTGTGCTATTTACACATTCGGCATACACAGAATAAGAACAGCATTGTTTCCACACGTAAGTCTACTTCACTCTCTTAGTTCTGATCTGCTTTCCAGCTTCTGACTAAAATATGATCTGGGTCTTGGCTACATATTTCCACTTTGTCTGCAGTTTCCCACACTATTGCAATCACTGTCTCCACATGCGCTCCTACATGTGAAAAATACACACCTGAGTTCATGGCCCTTATCCAGGGTTTGCTTAAAGGCATTCTCGTTAATGTGGGGAATCGATAAAATTGACTGAATTGCAACACATCACAAAGTAACCCTTGAACATCAGATAATTGATACCATATAGCACGATTAGAGAGTCCAGGGCTTTTCTTTTTAATATCGTAAATCTACTGGCAGCAGGCCAGGCCTGGGTGATTTGGTGGACTGGGCACTGATTGAAATGGCAGTAAGTGTACTAGAATTGGACATCAGGGCTGTTTTAGGATGCTGTGCCTGGCAAGAAACAACTTGAGAGCCGAGTAAAAACCAATTAGACCATCAGCCGTTCACCACGACCTTCACACACCCGCTCTGACCAGCGCCATTAATTTTCTGTCACAACTTATTAAGTGATAACATTTATCAATTAGGTAAACAGATTTTAATTGGAGAGGGCATGCAGCCCAGAGGCACAGCCGTCCACAAGTGCCAGGCCCATTTAGAAAAAATGCTCGACATAAATGAATTCTTGAAAAGACCTTGTATATCAGGAGGTGTCAACAGATGCGTTGGTCTCTAATGTGCTTGTTTATCACTGCGTATAGAGAATGTAGATAATAAGTTAAGCAGGCAGCTGGTCTTTATTAAAAAAACATGCATCCACAATCAGCTGTTCAACAGCTTGGGGTGCCATTATCCCCTCAGAGGCTGGTTATAAGGAAAGACGGGTTCTAACAAAAAACTCCCTCTGAAACTGTTTTACGTTTCCCCCTTTATCTCACGCAAAACACAAAGGGCTTCATTTGTAAACAACAGCTTCGTACATTTTTCGTACTTTTCCTTTTAAAACAAAAACAATCTCAGTCAAGAGCGCCGCATCAGAAATGATCTCTTTCCACACTGTCATAACAGAAAACGCATCACATGTACATGCGCACGTGCATTCATGTACACTGGGGCATGCATGTGCCGGATTAAAAAGGAAGTAGTTTGTCTGTTGCAGAAAATAATACGAACGAGGAACAGCAAAGGCAACAAGGTCAGCAACATTTGGAATTGGTTAATACTGATCACTGACAGTTGTGACTGTTAACACCCAATCAGGGGACATATATGGAGGTCTGTGCCACTGTCTCCAAAAGTCTTTGTTTCGAGACCATAATACTAATACTAATTACAATGCCTGCCTGCAGCCTAATTAAGATGTCTCTAGGTCCGGCAAATGAAGTTCAGAGTAAAACAAAGTACTTTACAGTTGGAGTTATTGTCCTACAGTTTGCTGATGAGCTCAGTCGACCAACAATTAGTGAAATTGCGCTTCTTTTTTGTTGCTCTTTTCTGTGCCTGATAACTTCTGGCACCAAGAGTGTTTATGCAAAATGATGAATTAAGGGAGTGTCTTCATCCTTTTCTGGCTAACTATGGGAGTGGAAATAAGGCTCGTATGATGTTCGCCCAATTTCTCAGTGAGTGAGATTTTTAAAACAGCATCAGGCCTTAATAATTCTAATGAAAAGAATGTTTATGCCTGTGTATTTCTGGGTTTTGTACACATAGTTTTTAATGCATCTGGCCCCTGGTATAGACAAAGTAAAAGTGACATATTAGTGTGAATGTAGCCTATAATAAGTAGAGGTCTTTCAATTTGTATTTGCTGAGTTAAAGTTTAGATTTAAGTGGAAGCTGTAGAAAGTTGAAATAATCTGTGTTATGTAAAAGTAAACCTAAATTGATGCTGTTTCTGATTTAAACATTAAACCTATGTTACACCAGTATGACACGCAGCTCCTTGAAATAACAAAAAAATTTAAAAAAAAAGATTGCGTAACACTGAATAATTACATCTAATTATACATTCCCCCAACTCCGTGTCCCACTATTGCTCTGTGTTTTTGTGATTCATTTTCCATCAACAGTGCTGTGAAATCCTTAATCTGGGCTGAGGAGAGAAACTGGGCCAGATGTGGATGATCAATAGAGTTTCTATGATAACCTGACAGTCTTTTATTAGACGTGACGGGCTGCAGCCTCCAGCTCTGCCATCATATGCATCCGTACTCACACTGACTGACTGAATATTTAGATGTGAGCAGAGCAGACCGTGACGGCATCGAGCCTGAACCACCTCACCGCTGAAGTCTTCATTTCCTGAAGAGACCAAGGTTTCTAGTGCGTGTCGGCATTAGACAGAAGTGACGTTGAGTAACTTCTACTAAACTCAAAGAGCTAAGGACGACTTTACTTTACCCTACTACTTTGCTCCAAATCACAAAAATGTCTTCACTGTCTCTGACACTTCAGCCTCCACCCCAATACAATGTTCTTGATACCCATGATTCACTATTAACAGTAGGCTGTACTAATGAAAACTGTCATGAAACTGCTTTCACCTCCATTGTGGCAGATATAAAGCAGAAACTTATTCAGAAATAGTTCAACATTTGGGGAAATATACTCATTCACTGTCTTGCCATGCATCAAATGAGATGATCAATAACATTCTCATGTCTGTATGGAAGCTGGTTGGAGGTACAGCCAAAAACCAACCAGCTTAGCTCAGCATCATGACTGGAAAGAAGGCGAAGCAGTTAGCATGGCTCTGTCTGAAGGCAGCAACATCCACATCTCAGCTCAATAATTAACACGTAATACAGTATCTGCCGCGCAACTATCCACCCTAGCCTACCCAGTACTCGTAGCTACTTTCGAACCAGCTCATTTCCCCACAAGCCTCTCTTTCATATGTCTTCCTGAAAAGCAGAAACATACTTGGCTTCCTTTCCTTTTTTTGTTGTGAAATTTGCATCATCTAAACACAGGATATGAAATAAACATGTTTAGTTTCATATGCATTATATACTTAAATTTCACTCATGTCACTTTCCATGTTAAGTGCATTCATAAAAAGTCATTTAACAAACCTGTGATTCTGCACTTTGAATGAATTCGCCATTATTGGCATATTTATTGTTTAAATTCTAGATGTGTGATACTGATTCTTTAAAAGACAACTGTTCATGGATATTACTGTGTTTACATATAGTATTTGTGTCTGACTGGTTTCATGAGCACACACACACACACACACTGATTAAGCACTGAGTGATTATTCATTATATGCACTGATATCAGGATTATGCTGCTAACAAACATGACAGCTGCATGTGTGTGTGTGTGTGTGTGTGTGTGGGAAGGCAAAGGTCTGCTCGGTAAATATGACTGGAACAGATAACACGACTCTCAGTGGGTAATGAGACAGGAAGAAATGTTAAGGGAGCCCTGGGAGAGACATGTAATGAAGCATTGTTTGCGGGATGAGAACACACACACACACACACACACACACACACACACACACACACAGAGACACAGGTAATGAAGCATTGTAGGAGGTTGAGCCTGGTTGAGGCTGATAACATCCCGTCGTGCTTGATAGAGGACAATGGACCGTAGAAATGGAACCACACCGTCTCTGCACCAAACTCTACCGTCATCATCCCGCTTTCTCTTTCTCTCTCTCTCTCTCTTTCTCTCACACACACACACACATACAGATGGATGGATGTTCCTTAAAGTGGGCCTGAAAGATAACAGGGAAGCCTGAAGAGGAAAAGAGGTCTGAAAACAACACATCGTCCTCATTGTGCCAGCTCTTCTCTTCAGCCAGCATTGATCATCACCAGCGTCAACCCCTGAGCCCGAAGCATCCCATCAACTACTTTAATTAAAAAACACATTTTCATAAGAGGGGAGCCGGGGGGACCACAGTGGAAACCGTTACATATGGACGCCCTCCAGAAAAAATGTTACGGTAGCTTAGTAATTTTCCTGTGGAAGCAATGCTTAGATGGCTGAATGATTTCTCCTCCGTTTATCCTCTGACAGTTTCTGTTTGCCAAAAGATTAGTGCCCTGTCTCCACAATATTTACCACAGCTCCTGTATTTTACTGGTCTTCTGGAGGTGTATTTGATGTGGGTAGTTAATTATTTGCTGAGTGGGTTATCCAAGGCAGACTGGTAAAACTCCCCGTGGGCTTTTGTTTCTAACGTCCTGCTCTAGTCTTTGCCTCTTGTAGCTCTTGTGCAGGCACAGCAGAATGGGAGTGCAGCAACACAAATGAAATTGAATGTTTTATCTGGGTGAGCAGATGGAGAACACCCCCTGGAAACTGATGGCACCTTAGTGAACACTGTAGTCTAGACAGAGTCCTTAACAGCGAGCGAAGGTTCAGAAATTAATATGTGGTTTGTTATGTTTGGAATGGTTTTGTTTGCTGGAATAATGAAGTGATATTGATGCGGCTCGGGCAACAGAGAAATACGAGTACTGGAAATGGATTCTAAGAGTCAATTAACCCTGGATAGATGGGGGTTGCAATGCACTTGCTTCCAGACGTCAGTTTTGAATTTTGGATCTCACGCAAAGGAAGCCTGAGGAAGAATGACCGCTTTCTGTCGTCAGCTTATGAAAAAGCTGGCACACATTTCCCTAAGATAATTTCAATTATATGAAAAAAGCAGGCAATTTTTTAATTCAAAATTTGTCTCAGATCTTGTGTAGCTAACTAAATTTCAGCACCAGGAACAGCAGAGAAAGTAGATGATATCTTTGAGCCTTGCTGGGTCACAATATATACTCACCTGACAAACTGCCTGCTCAGATTTGACAGAGACACTTCCATCTTAAACCATAACATGTGCAATGTTGTGCTCGAGTGCAGTCAGTCACAAACTGCAGAGGAATCACCGTCATGTCATGTTATTTTTCCAACTTCTCACCTCTCGCCTGTTCTTAACGAGACATGTAGGTCGACACTGAAACTCTCAAAGCCGTCCCACACTGTTTAACAAGCCATACCGCTATTCCTGGCATCGATCTGCACCCACCCATAACAATCTGGGGCTGCCTCCACTCCACCCCAGTGCCAAATGCTGTGGCCTGGTTTACAGACAATCTGCTGCCCAGCAGGAGAGGAGCGGGAGGTGGTGTGGAGAGTGCTGCTGAGTCCCTAGGAGGCTGACCCACAGGGAACAAACTCTGCAGCTTTTAGGCTGATTTCCAGTCTGCTCTCACATCCACATGGTTGTCATAGTTACAAAAAGTGGGCCAACACGTCCTAATTTTATAAGCATTTCCGCAAATGAGTGAAAAAGAAGGTGGGGCTCTTGTCATCAAACAAGTAGTTTGTCAATTATATTGAAACAAGACCAGGTCAAAACCTAGTATATAGCTACACCACCTCAGTTCAAAGCCTGATTTCATAACTGTGATGTCATCAAATTACCAAACACATAAATTAAAGACAAGGATGTATTTGCTTCCTCACACAGCACACAGCCTCCGTCTGGGATCCACATCAGTTTGGCCTTAATTCCCTTCAACACCAGAACCTAACAGACTTTTATTAGATGTATTTATTTCTTACTCCCACTGTCTGATGTGTGTAATTGGTCATAGAGGTATTTAAGTAAGAACCCTTGTTTTCATTCATTTTGTTTACATTAATACAAACGTAACACTTCCTGTAACCATTTCAAATGAAAAGTCCTGTAGTGGTCCAGTGGATAGAAACCCTCAATTTCTTAACC
This sequence comes from Rachycentron canadum, assembly GCA_038496675.1. NCBI lineage: Eukaryota > Metazoa > Chordata > Actinopteri > Carangiformes > Rachycentridae > Rachycentron > Rachycentron canadum. The sequence goes on along the minus strand of CM076648.1, from coordinate 20,667,366 downwards.
AGCTTTTATTGCTGTGCTGCAGTAAGTCAGTATTGTCTAATTTGTGGTTCCTGGTGTTTCTACGCAATTTACATCTGCTAGTTTCTTTAGCAGTTATGGATGAGTTCCCCCTCTATCTCCTACTCTCCAGCTCTCTTTGCTCAGTGTGTCAGACGTTTAGTTATTTATTTACCTCCTGATATCAGATACTCCAATTCAGTGACATTCTCCCGACCATTGGTGAAAATATGATCAGTCAGTCAGTCAGTCACTGAGCAACACTATTGAGTTGTTTAACCCAGACTGAGACCGATTCATCTTTTCTGCCTTGTTAATAATGAGCCCTAAGGACGGCAACATCAGGTTCTGTCAGTCATATCTAGACTATCCAAAATCTAATGGAATTCTACTAAAGGAAATTCATGGTTCCCAGAGGAGGAGTCTTTGTGTTTTTGATAAGCTTCTGTGCTGCACATATACAAGCTTTTAATTGTGATGATCCAATGTCATTATTCTAATTCCACATTTTTAGCACTACTACTTATTAGGAAGAAACATTTATACAATAGATCACAAATCTGAAGTTGTGTAATTTTTGGAAAGAAACTACAAACATTGTACACTGATTTGGGTTTATCCAAAAGGTGGAGCCACAAAAGTGGATCTAAGAATATAAAACTTAATATGTACTTGGAATATTAACTATGTCAGCATAATATCAAAGGTTAACATTAATAACATCATTAGTTTGAGATATTCATGTGGTGAGAGACTATTTTAACAAAGCCTAAAAACAACAGCGCCTGCAGTTTTATCCATATGCCACAGTCAGTCAATTCTATTTATATAGCGCCATTTCACAACAGACGTTATCTCAAAGCACACACAAATAGAGCAGGACTAGATCTTCTCTATAGAGACCCAACAATTCCCACCAAGAGCAAGCATTTGGTGGCAGTGTCAAGGAAAAACTTCCTTTTAAGACAGAGAAACCTCAAGCAGAACTAGACTCTGGGTGGGCGGCCATCTGCCTTGACCAGTTGGTTTGAGAGAGAGATACAATGTCTGTGGTATCATAAACTGGTAGATGAAGAAACATGAAGCTTGATTTAGTAACTAGAAGCAGAAAATTGTAATCTGGGAGACACCAATGAGCCTGGGTGGAGCTGAACAGATCTACACAAGCATTAACTACTACAGCAAAGTGTCACAGGCTGAGGTACAGTCTGTGCTGGCCGATTTTTCCCACTGTACAGTTTGCATGTGTGAATAAGACTGTTTACTCACAGTATGTTTTACACTCCCACTGTGCAGTGCTGGTTGGATGTGGTGTGATCATTGCACAACTTCAGTCAGCGTGAAACCTTCAGAGGTTGCTGCAGGGGGAGGAGGATCTGCGTGAAGAAAGAGGAGAGGGAGTCAGACCACAGCATTTGACATTTACTGCCCTTTTGACTGTATTATCAGACACACCGCAGGAGAGACCACTGAAGAGAGAACATGCAGCACAGATTTAAGAGTATTTCTTAACCTTAGGTTAAGCTCAACATGGAGTAGACAAAGAATATGTCTGCTTTATATTTTATATTATAAAATGAAACAGGAAGGGAAAACTATCCAATGAACTATATATATATATATATATATATATATATATATATATATGTTTTTTTATTTAATAACAGATTTCTTGTACAAAAACAAGCGATTACACAGCAAGATCAATAATATAAAATCTCATTGATACATAAATACAGCGGGTGCATCAACCCCTCTTAAACTGCAATGTATGAAAACCACTGCTGTTTATTTAAAGACGTGTAACAGCAGTATTTTATCATTTCCACCTTCCCATGTTACATTGAAAATGACAGTAGATGTATTTCCCATAAGCACAAAGCGGTTTGTGGTAGCTAAGCTAGCATGGTATGCTAGCCTCTGTCGGCACAGTCCAACAGCTAAAGTAGTGGTGCAGCTGCTTTAAAACAGAAGTGGCTCTAGTACCTCTTCTACACATATGTGTTGAGAGTAGATGAGGCACAAGAGCCAATACACAATATCGTTTTCTGGTATGACAGTGATAATGCCCATACATTTGTCAGCCGTCTGCTGGTACTGCCTTGCTTTAATGTCATTTGCATGTACTCTGATGCTGAGCTGTTTCAGTGTCAGACGACACCCTGTTTCTACTTATCTTGTCCCAACAATAAAGCATCTCTCTTTTCTCTGCATGTACACAAAGCCACACAATCTTTCCCTCCTTACAGCACTGCTGCATGTCACCCCGCAGACTCGGGTAATTCTTCTCTGCTTTTTGCTTCCCTGTCGGCATGTGGTTCAGATTTGAGCCATTTCCATCTCTGCCCTCAGCACTCACTCTGTAAATACCGTGGCCCCTTCTGTGGGCTGAATCCCTCTTAATACCCTGCAATCCTTAACAGCACTGGGCAGAGAGGCATGGGCAGAAGATTGACCCTCTATTTTGGGGGGATGATGCTTCATGGGGTGCCAGAGCAGCCACAGATTATGTTGGCCATCTTTACAAAGAATTTGGAACCAGAACGAGGCCTGGCCACAAAAAGATTGACTGTCACATCCTTGTCTCTTAAGTACAGGGAGGACTTTGTCTTTGTCTTGTCTTTTACATCATCTCAGTAGAAATAATCCACACAACATGCAGGGTCTGAAACTAACATCTGGGACAGACAGTGGTGAAAGTTAACTTGAATGTGCTTTGCCAAGGCCATTGATACCGCTTGGTAAGTTGTGGGTAGTTGTTAGAGTTGTGTCATCTCCAAGCAAGTCCAGTTGCCTGTGATTCAACCCCTCTCGGATAACCTGACCTGACCTGACCTGAAGCCTCACAGACATCTTACCAAGCATTTTGGGGTGAACACCCTTGGAAAGATAAAGATTTCAATACAGTTCAGTCTGATATGCCAACTACACAGACTCATGCCAAACAGCCGATGTCTAGGTTCCAGGGTGAAACCTGAAATGACCGTAGAAAAGGTGCAGAACCAGTAAGAGAGAGGTTCAATTTGCTCCAGAGGTGCACGTCACATTCTGCTCAAGTGTCCACAACCAAAAGCAGTTGTCCGCTGTTCAACCTCTCTTGGATAAACACGACAAATTTGTTGATTTTGGACAAATCAGCCAGGGTCACCTGCATGACTTGTTTAATAGAATATGATTCATTAACAGTTTCACTCAAAGATGCATATATTCTCAATCAAAGCAAAACAAGAGGTACTTGTTCAGGGATTGGCTCTCGGTTATATTATCCTGCAGCATTATTGAAACAAACAAACCCAATGATACATTTAAAACCCTCTGCTTTTATGTACACTCTGAGTAAAAATGAAAAAGTTTTTGATCTTGTCAAAGGTGGAAATTTTGTTCTGAAATATAATGGAAACAATTTCACTAAAATGAAGCTGCTGCCAACTGGAAATGTTCTCGTTTAATTTCTGGCAGCGTAGGTGCAGCATCAGTGCTTTGTGAAAGGACTCTGCTCCAACAAATATTTGCACCACGTATTATTTGTTGATAGAGGTAACAAATTCATTCATTAATGAAATTGTGTGCTATAATTAAAGCTAATCGTTTTTAATTTTTCACCAATTTTCATCAAGAAAGAAAGTCAGATTTTTAAAAAGGGGAGAATTGTTCTTGTTTGTTGTAAAACTGGAGGACCACCACTGCCAACAGGAGAAATGAGCCACAAATAATTATTGTTCATATTAATTATTATTTTAGTCATCTGAAACACCATTTCGTTGGAGACCAAACGAAACCAAATGATTAAAATAAATAAATCTATTGTAAATCTCTATGTCTCCTAAGCAACACTGATACAACATAAATGACCTTTTCTTGGGGAAATGCCAGCTCCTGCTGTTCACAGTTCACAGGAAAGGTCTTCTCTGATATAAAGGGGTTAAATGTAACATGTTGCTGAAGGCTACTATGTTCACCCGCCTCAGGATTCATTCTGCTGAGCAGTAATAGCAATGGAAAATAACACAATGTGAACACAATCTGAACATTTGCCACATGGCTCATAATTCAAAAAATAAGAAAACTATATGTGAGGAAATGGAAAAATAGTGTGACATTATGTCTATGACAGTAACATTTTTCATGTCATAAACAATGGTCAAAGGAAATACTTACAAAATAATAACAATAATAACAAATCCTGCCATTACCATGTAATACAGCCACCTTGGGAAATGTTTTGATTCACAGGTGTTATAGAAATATCCCATGTTCTTTACCATGAGGTTTAACTTATACTTTCAGTATTTCCAACAGCTTTTTCCAACAGCAGTGAGAGGTCTTTATCATTGACAGCCAGACCTTTCTGGTCAGCATCAACACAAACACCTATCTGTGGTGTCAGTAAACACGCCATCAGACGCCACAATATATTCAACCTACGCACATTCCTCACACATCACTTTTAGTTCAATAATCCAGTCTCTCCATTATATCTTCTAACTTGATTAACAGCATTTAAAGAATCCAAGTGATCAG
>CM076648.1:20605453-20662481 GCA_038496675.1 Rachycentron canadum | reverse complement strand
GGGGGGGGGGGGGGGGGGGGCTTGTTAGGTGGTAGATAGAAAGTTACAAAAATCAATACCAATTAGGATACTTTTTCTCACAGTGAATCAAGATAAAAGCCAAACAAGATGAAACAGAGGAGGCCGTAGTACAGAAACTACTCTGGGATTAATATAAAACCTGTTTATCCTGAGCCAACATTTACTCAACATGGAAGAGGTTTACTGTTGTGCTCTCCGTTTTAAAGGGATAAAAATAACATATGCAGGTCTGAAGAAAGGGTTTCAAGTAACTCAAACACTCAACTATTTAAAGATTTTCACTAATATTACAAATATAACACCTTCAACCTAAAGGAATATATGAGTGAAAGGAGGGTAATGCTGCAAAATTTTTAGCAGAGCACTTAAGTGTTGGTGAAGTTACTCAATAGGAAGTAGGAAAAAGTAATCCAATTATATGCTCATTAATCAGTTTGATTATTTTTCATATCAATCATCATTTCATCAAAACATCCATCGCAATTTCCCAGAATCCTACCTCACATCTTTAATTGACTTGTTTTGTGCAGCAGCTCCCAAAGTCAATCCTCAAATTTGAGAAGCTGTAGGTTTTTATAATTTTAGGTCAAAGTCCCAACTAGGAATCAGTGTATGTGTTGTTTTAACATTAATTCAACTCATAGCCCGTGTAAATTCAAACAATATGATTTGAATTGACTGTTTTACAGTGTTGTTGGATACTGTCTACTCACGTAGCTTCATCAGTCAACACTTTATGTTTGACGATAAACATCTAAAATGATCAGCTGGTATCTGGAAGGTAACGTGGATGAAACAGTTAGCCTGCTAAATGTCACCAGTTATCAGCAGCATGTTAACTATCAAACATGGACAATGGACAAAACCATTGACCAGAGGCTTAAGACTGAGTCAGTTATAAGAAAATCAACCGAAACCTCTGACACAACGGACACAACAGGAAGTTATAGAAAACAACTATAATGTCACAAGAGCTGAGGCTGAGACCCCAGCTGATTCTTTTCAGCTTTGCTTCTGATCCTGCATTTCCTGTTTTGTCTTACCCATCCAATAAAGACTTAAAAATGCAAAATAAAAACAAAAAACATCCACGATACTTTTCCATGCAAGCTCACCACAATACTACTGCTGTTTGAGCGTTAGATGGTCTTTGAGTGTCTTATTGATCCTTGGTCTGAATGTTTGAGAAACACTGTTTTAGGTTGATTAATGGGCTTAAATGACTGATTTGTTGATTCCTTGAAGATTAAAATGAAAGAAAACGAAATAAAAAAGATTCAAAGAAAATGAGAGATTAAAAATTAAAGAAAGAACAATGCTTTTTATCCACTACTGTTCTTTTCGTTTTTGGATGAATGTTAAATGTGTTTCTCCAAAGGCTCAATAAGTAACAACCCACATTACCAGGTATATTCTCACAGTATGACATATGCAGAGTATGCAAGAAAGCTGAGTACACCCCTGATCAATATCACTAAAATAACACTGAAGTCATTACAAGTCCTGACCATATAATACAATTTCATTTGATTTCGCCCACAGCCCAAGAAAAATCAAGCCAAATGATTTATAAGACTGACATGTCTGACTAATTCAAGTACAATGAAAAGTAAAGTACCAACTGCAGCAAAAGTCACTTCACCCTTCAATAATGAGCTTCTATTCAGCCTGCTTTGATGTTCAGTCAGTCAGAGGTGCTTGGAAGGGATCAGAAGGGATGTATTTCGCCAGGTCATAGTTTTTTTCTTTTTTTTTTCTTTACAAAAGTCCTGTGTGGTTTTAGCAGTCGTTGGGATCAGAGGAAAATGATTCAAAACATGGAATTTGAGGTTATTGTAAGTCATACAAAACGTGACACTGAAGCCCAATTAAAAGTGAGACAGATGAACGTCTCTAATCGCTGCTCCCTGTCCATAGAAATGACCCAGGCACTGCTACACATAGACACAAAGAAATCTTCTTTAAGAGAAAGGTGTCTTAAGACTCTACAACACACTTCTACTTCAGGCACCGTGCCTCATGAATAGCAACTTGTTCTCTTCTCTGCTGTGGAAGAAGAGAAAAATAACTCAAAAACTAAAATCAAATCATGGGGATGTTTTCTAACCGAGACAAACGGCTGTGTCAGGAGTTTAAAAAGCCAGAAGAGCCAAAAGCCTGAAGCAAATGATGATGTTAATCACCAATGATGTATAACAGGAGGAGCAGAAGAGGAGGAAGTAAGAAGCGAAGGAGAGAAGTTAGTGCTCTGTGATTGGTGACCGTCATGACTGCAGATGGTGAGAACAGAAAGAGAGGGAAATGAAGCAGGAGAGAAACAATCTTGTGAAAAACCGAGCTCGGCCTGTACACCGACAAGTCATCGCTAAACCTGCCTGAGGGCGAGAGCAGAAAACAAATTCACCCCATTTGTGGGAAATCTGGAAAATATCCATATTCATGATGGAGGGAGAGAGAGAGAAGAAGAAGAAGAAGAAAAAAAAGAAAGATGCCTGACTGTGTGCAACTATGTGTGCAGGACACGCAATATGACTCTCCTCCTGGTACAATGGTGACATTTCAGTCATCACCAGGAGGATATGGTGGAGAGAGGCCTGCAATGCCCTGGATGGGTTCACAGGTTTACGCTTGAGTGCATCATGCAGCTTTGCATAATTACAGAACAAGTGTGCATATTTCTGTCTGACCGTGTTGGAGGGAGTCTGCAAGGCTCAAGGCAAAGAGCACGTACTTTCCTTTAAAGGAGGTCTTATCGCATTTCTTAACACTTTAGAGTTGTTGCCATTGCGTGTTTGTATGTGGGTGAATATGTGGATGCTCATTTGTGGGTGGTTGTGAAAGTTTTTTTTCTGTTTTGTACTTTTTTTTTTTTGTTCTCTCTTTTCTCATATTGCTGCTATTATCCAAAACAAACATGGAAACAAAGATGTAAAAATGTGCACAGTACAACTTGTGCTGTACACATATAACAGTTATTCTTTTTCATTACCTTAATCCGAACAGTATAAGATGTTTTCCCCAAAATGTTTTTAATTAGATTTCAGTCCTGGTTGATTTGGTGACACCTTTGGTTTCCATTTCACCTCCGTGGTTTTCACTTGTAATATCGACCACAGGTGGCCGCGAGCTCGCTCTGCTCGGCTGCAGTACAGCCCGATGGGACACCAAAAACTGTTGGCTGAGAAAATTCATTGTCATTAATATTAAATAAAGACTAAAGAAATCACTCGTCTGTTCTGAACCTAATATTGTCTGCTGCATTTAACAAAACACTCACATGGCTGTTTTTAACTTGTCCTATTTGCTCTCTGTGAATCTCAGCTCTTCTGTGTTTGAACACAATTTGAATCCAAAGTAGGAAAAAGCAGAAATAAGTGCAAATACGCCATAAATAGTACGAAGAATTGGGTTTGATTATATTATCATCTTGAGGGTTTAACTGTAAACTGAACTGAATACAGGGCTGAATCTTGACTTAACACAAGCAGGTGAAGAAGAGCTTTCGCTTAATAGTGTACTCTCTGTTAGTCCTCTCTCAGATCAAAAAAGAGAACAAGATCATAAACATAACTCAAGAAAGAGAGCAGACAGAGCCATCTCATCCCTCTTCTCAGCAATGGGTTTGGCTTAGTAACTAAACGTTAATAAATAAACATGCATTCATATACATAGTGTCTATTAGACCTCTTAAGCAGCAGTTAGGTGATGCTATAGTCATGGCCACACCTCCCTCCTTCAGGGTGCCTTTTCTGGGGGATTCAGTCATATGATCTCTGTCAATTGGAGTTTAAACCTCATTGATCTATAAAAATTGTCCAATCCAAGATTGTTTTTGCTGAAGATGGCTTATGGCTGAAACATGTTTGTTCTTTGTGAGTGCCACGTCGCTGTCTGCTTTGTTTCGAGAGCAACGACTGTGCACCTAATAGTTTAGCCTGCCTACATCGTAATTTACCAGCTCTTGAAGGAAAACACTGTGATTGTTTAAGTACAGTAATCACAGTGTGCATAATGACTATTGACCTTTAGAATGTTAATCAGTCTGAGCCCTGTGTTACTGTATGTGGAACAATTATTTATGTGAACTCCATGTAGTCACCAACAGGTTTATGGGTACTGCTGAGTTACTTAACTAACTCGGGATTTGCAACTTCACCAACTCTGACACACTGAACCCAGGATGCATTGCTGTGCAACTGGTGCCATGTGTTGTGCTTTTTTCAAAGATAGCAACCATATTTTGCATGGGCAGCATCCTGAAATAAATAACATATAGCTGGTCTGGAATAACTAACTGCCCTGCTGTACTGCTGAGAGGAAGGAAAGGAAAAAGACACCAAGAAAGAGAAGCAGCCACAAAATAGATCTAATTGTTGACATTGATTAAAAGAGGAGACGATATAGAAGCAGGAGAGAGTGATTAATCTGCTTGGTGTCTAACAGGAAACTGATGGTGAGATGTCCAAATCCCTCAGCAGCAAGAAAAGAGTAATAGAGACAGCCAAAGCCAACATCCTTATCTGAGATCAATGCTGCCTAATCCAGGACACATGCACGCATTAATGATCTCTTAACCCCCTCACACCTTTTTCCTCAGCCCCCATCCTCTTAATCTCTGACCTACCCATTCCCTCAGCACTGTTTGCTGAACATCTGAGGTCTCCAAATCCCAGTAACTCAACTCAACAGGACAAACATGAGCAGGCAACCAATGCTTTAAAAACTGCCTCCCACTGTAAAGTTCTCTCTTCTCCACAGAGGCACTGTCCTCTTGATGAATATCTCAACATTTAATGATACAATTTTGCTGAAAAGTTCAACAGCATTACCAACCAGAAAGTGAGAGGTGCATACGTTACCAGAGACAAAAAAAAAAAAAAAAAAATACAACGAAGGCTGCCTCTTCGCTGATGAAAAATACGGCCAGGCTTGGTGTGCAGGCTGTTGTATATTTATGGGAGCCCGTTTGCCGCAGCTGATATTTGTAACTGGAAATGGGCACCGCAGCGTGTTGTATTTAAAATGAAATATGAAACCAGTAAAGCAAAAATGGTGAGTATTTGCAGGAAGTCATGCAGGAAATCATACAGAAACTTGACGTCACCTCGTTCACAGTGCACAGATTAACATTTTTGTTCTACAACAATTTATCATAGCAGAGCTCTGCTGCAGACAGAAATGACTTCATTGATGAAGTAAGCTAAGGGTAAATATGCATTGTACATTGTCAAAAATAAAAATGTACCCAAATAGCATCTGGAAAACACTTTAATCAAATTTGTCCAGTATCAACAGTTTCATATGTCATATTTCAGTAGCATCAAACTACACCTCCAGTTCAAAAGGGAAGAAAACAACAGTAATCTACTGCTCTTAAACATCTATGTTCACACACAAGCATGTGCAGGAAACCTCACGCAGAACAATATCTCAGGTTTTACTCTAACCAAGTCTGAACAACACGAAATATCAGTTGTGAGGACCATCCTACACAGAGTGAGGGTGGCACAGCGTTAACAAAAAAATCACTTGATTGTATAAAGCGAAAAGGGCTGCTCTTAGTGCTCTGACTCTGTGGAGCATTTTGCATATTTGAGCTCATTGCTTTGGTTTTATAATCTGCAAATTTGCTCTTTTGGATCATTTTCACTGCTCTCATCATTTCCTAACCCAACAGGCAGCTGATTGCAACGCAAAGGCAATGCAATATACAGGAACACAATCCGCCCAAGACCAAACAACTAGCAACTAGTGGGTAAACAGTTGAGCAATTAGAGGCTACAGAAACAGAAATCCCCTTAAGAGTTTATGAAGACGAAAACAGGGCTGAAAAGAAAGTGAGTATTGGATTTATAGTGCTCAGGTCACCTGAAAAACTGGCTACAAAAGTGTAAATGGACAACTACTTGCTGCTAGGATTGTGACTTTATAAGGTGATAATCCGCCATTATTGTGTTGACAGCCGGTTGCTGTGCCATCAGATGACCAAGAAACAAAGGATTGTTTGCAAGTTTTGGGCCTGGACGGACACTTTTCACTCCAAAGGACCCTCCAGAAGAATCCCAGTGTGATTACCTTTCATGGCTGAACTGGTGAACATCTGGCCTCTTAAATACAATCAGTCTGGAGACTTAACACAAACCATTTAACAGTGCAATCTTGCATTTGCCAACCATTTCAGGGGAAATACTCACTATTGTTGACCTTAAACCTTCACTTAAAAAAAAAAGTGTCATTTCAAAAATAACAACACAATAAGACATATAAAATTGCCCTTTGGCAAAATGCCACACACAAAAGAAGTCACTCTATAACTCCATTTCAAAAACCAGTCTACAGATTGCTGTTCAGAGATCATTTGAAATTATGTAAGAAACAATTACAAACAACTCATGTAAATAAATGAAATAGTAAATTAATGCATCCACTGTAATGATTTCATGAAGCTGGAAGGGAGTTTTAAAATGAAATAGATGAATCTATTTCAGTGGATACTGATTTAGTTTGTTTAGTAATTCAATTACTATCTACTTATTTATTTACATTTAATTTTATTTCATCAGTGCATTTAATCTTTTATTTCACTTTCCATTTCCATAGTATCTCATGTCATCTGAAGCTTTTTTCTCCATGCTGCAGGTAAGACCTTTGTGTCAGTAAACATTGTTTGTCTATATTGTTTATTTATGATGAATATATGTTTGAGTTTATTTGTTTTTTTTACTTAATTAGAATATGTTTTAGGAAGAAATAAAAAAAAACAGTTGTTAATGAGTCACACTGTCTTGTCTTTAGCTCAAAGATAATCAAAACAGTGTTGTGTGTGGTTTTGTGTAAGCAGAGCATTTTGTATTTTGTGTGCACCCGTGTCTTTGCATAAAAAGCCTTGGAGCTCTCACACAGTGTCAAATAGCAAGGACTCAAATGAAATAGAACTTGTAGCCTAAATGTCAGAGTCTGGTGGTGTACAGTGATAAAGCTGCTGCTGTTGAATTAAATGAGTTCAAAATGTTAAGTTCTTCCACTAAGAAAGCATAGTCAATAAGTGCAGTTTGCTGTTCGTGAAGACCAGAGGCTGTGTTCTCGCTGGTTTCACTCCTCTGACTCTCTCCACAGCCCAGTATGTTCTGACAAAGAGAGGCTGCACAGCTTTTAATAACACACAAAAGGCTCTGCTACCAGCAGCCCACAGCTCTGATGCACAAGTTACTAAGATGGATGCGACACATTGTGTTTTTCCGTGAGGCCTAGGGTCTGCACACCGTCGCATTTACCTCGTATCCCACCATGCAAAAGCACACTGTATCCTTGTCAATTACAACAGCACATACTCTAATTACACTCACGGTGATACAATCTGAGGCAGAGGGAGATTTGTTTTTAGGCTGTGTGGCCTCTCATGGGAGGACAAAGATATTCATGTCCTTTTGATCAGCAGACAACAATATCTGGCTTCAGTGATTATTATAAAATCTGATTTAGAAGAGTGATTCTCTAAATGTGGGACACCTCATATCCTTTGGATATGCTTACATGAAACATTTCAAAAATGGCCTTTGTTTTACTTTTCATTACTATAAACATCTGAGGTCTCCAATTACTATCAGGATTATCAATTCAATAATGCTGAAAAACTCAATTTCCATTTTAATCACCTATTCACTCTAGTATCCACTGGCACCAGTTAGCTGTCCATCTGTCCACCATGTGTACCCAGTCAAATATTAGCTGTACCAAAAAAAGCAATGATTTAACAATTTAATGTGCCTGAATAAAACTTACACAATTACTGTGATACCACTAGGACTACATCCACAGGACTGACTACAATCATGCACATACAATGGCTATTAAAAAAGGAAATAAGTTGTTCAAGGTTTGTGTTTGTATGTTTATGAGATATTTGTTTTAGGCCCATTTTGTCCACATTAAGTTTTTTCCACAAGCTTTTAAAACCACAAGCAGTGAAACAGGAGAATGGCTGTTGTGTACTTCCCTGAAGAACAGCTACATTTCAAGCAATTAAAGCCACAAAGAAAAACACAAACATTGACTTCCAAGCAATGAAATTGATTGGATGTAGAGGCAGTGTTCTTTTTTTCTTTTTTCTTTTTTTTTTTTTTTTTTTTAGATTTCCTCGCCTTGTTTTCTAAGCTTTTGTTCACTTTTAGGGTTCACACGTTACACTTTCAATTAAGGATGTAACTGGACCCAGCCAGAGCTGCCATATTCTCTACGTGGGTTTATCATCCAGGACAAATTAATGAACAAAATAGATCAGCCCAAACTCGTCTCTGCTCCTGCTGGTCTGCTTTCACATTCGCTTATTGTTCCAATCCATGCCAAGTTGTGTAGTGCTTCCCTCAGCAAAGTGAAGGAATTTACACCTGTTGTAAGTAAACTCTGTCATTGTATTTTGGACAATATGAAACAGACCCACAGAAAACCTAAACTAACCTGTCATGCGCAAAACATTTCTCACTTTCCACATCATCTCCAGAATGGGTCTTAGTCGCTAGGGATCAAGTAGACTTCAACTATGTCAACTGAGAAGGGGATCAAACTCATTACTGTGCCAAAAAGCACGTTCGCTGAACATTTTATTAGGAATACCATACTGTTGTTGTTTCCCTTTGCTCTCAAACAGCCTTAGTTCTTCATGGCGTGGATTCCAGAAGATGTTGGAAACTTTCACTTGAGATTTTGATCCACGTTGACATGATTGGCAGTTTAAGTGTGCGACTGACAAATCTGCAGAAATGATTTGACATAATCTCCCAACACATCCCAAAGGTGTTCTTCTGGATCCAGATCTGGTGACTGGGGAGGCCTCTGAAGTTCTCACTGTCATGTCCTTGAAACCAGTTTAAGACTTCACGGTGCGACAATACTCAGACAGACTGCGACATTCAATCGACAACTTCATTTACAGATGGGGATGAACTGTTGATGCAAGGCATTTTGGGATCATGGATTCATACTAATAACAGCAAACTCTGACCCCAACATCTGCTTCCTCAGTAGAAATCCAGATTTATCAGACCGGGCTAAATTTTTTTTCCCAGTCTCCAACTGTCCAGTGTCTGTTGTTCAATGTGTTGATGATGTTTTTCTGTTCAGTTGTAAAGAGTGGTTACCCGAGTTACCGTAGCAAGGTGTTTCTGTCACAGAGCTCCTGCTCACTGGATGATTTGGGCATCATTTTGAGTAAAAACCCTTGAGACAGACTGTTGCACCTGGAAACAACAATCATGGTGCAGCTAAAGCCACTGAAATCACTTTTTTTTTCTCATTTTGATGTTAGATGTGAACAGTAACTGAAGTGCCTGACTTGTATCTGCATGATTTTATGCATTGCACTGCTGCCACAAGGTTGGTTGACTGGATAATTGCATGAATAAGCAGGTGGACAGGTGTTAACAAGGTGGCATCACGTTGGGCTTTAATTTTATCGTTTTCTCATACATCATGGATCATTATCATTTTTATATCTGCAGTTCTCTTGCCAACAGTGCAAGAACAGCATAGTTTAATGATGCAGATGAAATGTACTGCAGGTTCATCTCTTACCGATTTCCAACCACCTCATCCAGGTGAACTGTCCGGTCAAATTACCAAATATCTCAGGAAACTGTTCCCAGACCTGGATGAAACTGCCAGTGTTTTGGTGCCTGACTTTGCCCATAGGGGTAAACGTGTCTGTCTACTTGTGTTAGACCCTGTTACAGACTGTTGACCTGCCCAGACAGTATTCCACCTTTCACCTAATGTGTTGCTGGGGTGGACTCCAGCCTGCCACCACACCAAACAGTACTAGCAGTTTAGAAAATGAATGGATAGATATTTTTAATATATCTCAGTGGGCTCTCAGCCTTTCAGTGTGATGTCAGCCCTCACCATCAAAGTGTCCAAAGGATGCTTTTTTTCCAATTCAGAGTCAATCAGGGAGAAAATGAAAATCTCACTGGGCTGTATTATTTATACACAGACCCCACTTTCTTCATGCTGCGATCAGCATTCTGCCCTCATTATGCACACACAAACACACACACGCAAGGCAAGAGAAAATCACACATATTTTGCATTTAAATGCTGTTGGATATATAACAGACAGGATTTTCTACCACACTCCACCTAAAGTATATCCCTGCAATGGTGTCAGTAACCTGTGAGAACCACATCTCTCTAACGCATCCTCTTTTCATGAACTATAACCCTGTTTTCAGCTATGTGAAAATTCATTTTTCAAATAAACCAGTGGGCTTTTAAAAGGCTTATGGAGTTAATTATTTAAAAAAAAAAAAAACTGTTAAAAGGAACCTGATTTGTTTGGGTTAGAGTTAAACGGTAAAACGTTGAAGTGGAATTTTAATGAGCAGCATTTGTCTTGCCAAGATTTACAGAAAGAGTATGGCAGCTAAGAGAGTGAGTACACTGATGAAGTCCCACTACATTGAGTCCAACTGGAGGATAAAAGCAAAAACTGAGAATATTATTCTACATAGCAAAAATATTACATCAAATTATGTCAAATATCGAATAATTCGAAAAATCAAATACAAAAATCTAACTCGACCTTTAGCAGTTTCTATGAATAAGACAGTTTTGTCTTAAGATATACGTTTTCATGCCTCTTTCCACCAATACAATGGAGGTGCTTTGGATGAGTGAAAGATGTTAATGGTTCCCATAGTGACTTTTTCTTTCAGTATAAATAGTTGCCATGAAAACTGCTTAAAACAAGGTTACTCTGGATTATGCAGAGTAACCAAGACAGTGTTTCTGCAAAGACATGCTGCTTTATTAAATTTTTAAAAACATACGCTTTCATCCTGTGACTACCTCATGAAATTTTATTCACATCTATTGTACTTGGAAAATTCAGAGACATTTTTGAAAGCTAGGAAAATAAAACCAAAACTTGTCTGGGGGAACTGGCCCTTCAAAGGACGTCTGCTGCAGGACATACAACTTTGTTTACTACTTTCCTGGGTAGAGTTTCTGATAAATGGCAAACAAAAGCAGAACAGATTAATTCATTTGCTGAACCTAGTCTAAAGATATTTTGCAGACAGCGCCGTTGGATTCAATGAAGTTTTGTGTGAAGTTACCAAGCTGACATTTTCACCCACTGCAAGGTGAATCGTCACAGCAATTAAATTCATGAATCTGTTTCTGCCACATCGACTGGGGATTAAAGAACAAAGGGAGGAATGAAATAAAATGAGAGAACAGTGCAGAGTTTAGAGGACAACATGTCACAGCACTGGGGTCTTAAATCCTGACAAGGAGCAGGATGTGACAGGGACCATCTCCCTGACACTAGAGAGGTTTAATCATCTCTCCTGGTTTCACACATCATCGCTCCTCGCACCAGATTAGATAAATCACTCCTTTTAATAAAGCCTTTCGTGGAGTTTGCAGACTCTCAGAGGAAATCGTGATCTACGGTCTCTCAGACTGTGGTGATGTCAAATATCTACATAAGTCCCTCACCAATAATACTCTGGTATATTACCTTGTTGGTCACAGAAGGTCACGGCGCTGAGGCTTGTCACTATTTGCTGCTAAATGAAGCTGGAGGAAGAGGACGACTGTCGGCTCTGTGGCCTCAGGTGGTCTGAAGGAATCAGCCCAATCTGCTGTGCTTTTAGGCAAAACCACAGGCACAGCAGACAGTTCAGACAGTAATGGATCTGGTGAGATTGTACAGATGCTTTCAAACAGAGGTCCTGTGCAAGTCCACATTTTCCTGTCAACATCTGGCCTGCATAGCTAACTGAGGATGTGAGGATGTGTGGAAAAAATCTGAAAAACTTGCATTTTCAAACTTTTTGAATGTTCACCGTCCTCATTGGAAACACCATTATTTAACATGGCAAAGCAGGTGCCACTTAACTGTAAAGTTTGAATCGAGAATATAATTTTCTTTTCCTTTCTTTTCATACATAGGGTATCAGTGCAAAAGCTCTCATTTCACTGAAGCCCATAACTCTCTTTTATCTCCCACTCTTCTCTCTAATGAGAGGCCATGGACACCTAAAAGAAATCCTTGCTATCAAGTAACATCTCACCCATCTGTTCACTTTTCTCTGCATATCTGCCTTCAGATAGTGGTGGCAGCAGGTTCAGCGAAACAGCCCAGATGTTCTTTATTTAAGTCACAACCTCCACAATACTCCTGGGGGATCCCGAGGCATTCCAAGGCCAGATGGTTACACATAATCCCATTGTGTTTTGGTTGTGCCCCAGGGTCTCAGACTAGTGCCTAGAACACATCGGGAAGATGCCCAGGAGACGTGATCAGATGGCCAAACTGCCTCAATCAGGTCCATTTGGTGCAACTGAGCAGCAGGTCCACTCCAGCTCCTTATCCTCTCCCTCAGGGTGAGCCCACACAACTGGCAAAGGAAACTCATTTTGGTCTCTCGCGTTTTCAATTTCACTTCCTTATAGAGCTTGCGGCCCCAGATGAGGTGAGGGTTGTAGTATGGTAAATTGAGATAGAGGTCTCAATTGACAAATACAATCTGGTACAACACATCCATCACTGCAGACACTGTACCATTTGCTTTCGGGGGTAATTTATTCAAAAGCACATCAGAACAAAAGCTGCCGGGCTCTATGTCTGAAATAACTGCTGGGCCAGACAATATTCTTCCACTGTGACTTCTGGAAAGGGGATCAAGCGCTGTAAGCCATATATTTCAGGTTTGAGTGAAGTCAAAATGAAGTTAGAAGTCTTCTGAAATTTCTTGAAACTCATGTCTGACCCAGGTCCGGACCAATGCTCCGAGCAAGAAAACTCACTGATTTGAGTCTAATTGCCTTTGTCATTTGGACCTAGTAGGATTCATGTTTCAGACATGTACTTTATAATAAAGTTTCTATGCAACCCATTCCATTTGTTGTGGTTTTTTTTTCTCCCCCAAAACTCATGCAATTTACTCCAGTTTACAGTCCAGCCTGGTCTCTGCAGCTGTGAGAGGGAGCAAAGTACTCTGATTTGGACATTAATTCAACTATAGTGAGTTTTATGGTGAGGGCACAAGATGTACAGCTGTCCAGCACATGCACATGGATTCTGTGTCTCAGTCCTTGGGGAGAGCTTAGACAAGATGAAGGGGAGTCTGAGGAGTACACTGTGGCAGTGGAGGAGATAGTACATACTTGACAGCAGAAGCCAAGTGAAAATAATTCCCCATTTTTGTCATTGGCGGACACGGAGCGGGATGATGGATGAGACACTGTGGGCTATTCACCACAACTTTGTTACAGAAGTCTTATTCTCTCTGAGGCAATCAAGATAAACAATACTTGCCGTGTTTAACTGTAATCCTAGCTAATTAATTAAGCTTGCGGGGCCTCAGTGGGGCAAGTAATATGTAGATTTTTAATTAAGAACTGAAGCTGCAAGGTTTCTATGGTCTTTGAATTATTTGAACTATCCACTCCATAATTTATTTAGAAAATGCCGTTCTGGCTGCTGGACATGCTTTTATAAAGGCCAACAGGTAAAGAAAATAATAATAATTTCAATTAATCTGGCATGTAAGCTCCTGTTTCTCTGAAAACAAATCATTGTGCCAGTTTGGTGAGATAACGTAAAATTCATTGGTTGTTTTCTTGTTTATTTTGCTGTACAACACCAGGGGAGTGGGTTCTTCTACAGTCTGGACACCATGACAGAAGTATGACAAAGCATCACCTCTACGTTTGAAGTGAGAGCAGGGGATGATGGGGAGGCCCATGCCCAATGATCTGGAGAGACTTGATGTCGTGTAGGGGGTTAAGAGGTCTGTGATAAACCATTTAGGGCTTTATAACAGAACCTTGAAATCTATTCTAATACAAACTGGGAGCCAACGGAAAGAGGCCAGGACAGGGGTAATGTGAACCCTCTCCCTGGAAGCAGTCAGGACCTGAGCTGTATTATTCTGGACCAGGGACAACTGTCTGATTCCAGCAGACGACAAGTTACAGTAGTCGAGCCTTGAGCTCTTTCTAAGTCAGTTAATGAGAGAAATGGTTTTATTTTGGTGATGGTATGAAGCTGAAAGAAGATTTAACTACCGCCTTTACCTGTTTATCAAACTCGAAGGCAGAGTCAAAGATTATACCAAGATTTTTGGTGTGGGGCTTAACGTAGGTGGAAGGGTGACCGAGGTTATTGGTGTTGTCTCTGCACTGAGAGATTTCTTCAAAAGAAAAGAATTTCTAAAAGAGATGAAACTAAGTGTAAATATTTGACTTTCGCTATAGGTGAAAGTGAGGTGAGCTCAGACTGTGGTGAAATATCTAGACCAGCAAACTGTCCAACTACATTCAGGGAAAAAAGAAGAAAGCTCAGGATTTAAGTTTGGTGAAGGAGGAGACGACAATGGAGGGAGAGACTGAGCCATGGCCCGCAGCCAAGACCAAACTGTCTTCGCAGATGAAGACTCCCTCTGTCTGAGATCCAGATGAAAGAAAGGTTCAGCTGCTCAGAGCGCTCGTGAGGGAAAAGTACAATCTTCAAGTTAACTGTCATGGCTCTCACAGCTGTCAACTGTCGTAATTATCACAGAGGCCTTGAACTGATTGCCATGAGATGATACAAGGTTATCTTTGTGACAGGCCTGCTCAATATCATGAAACGAGCCAGCGCTGGCCCAGGCATTTTGGCGTTGACCTACTTTGCTCGCTCCCTCAATCCCCAAACTCCCTCAATCCCCTGGTGTCCTAGCAAGTCTAAAGAATGAAACTTAAAGGAATAGTTCACCAAAAAGAAATACACAGTTTAGAGTATCAAACTCCTCTTGTTTGTAGCTTGAATTTTTGCAGGAGACAGCAGTGGCCTTTAGCCTGAGATTGGATCATTATATTTACTCATTTGGCAGAGACCAGGTAAAGCTTCAGTGCAGTAGAAGGCCTTTGTGTACATACTAAGCACGATATCTATTGAATATATGCAGGAGGTCATTAGAATTAGAATTATTTATTCATTTATTTTAATTTAAGGACAAAAATTATTAAAACCAGTAAAATAAGATAAAAATCATATTGAGATTATTTTGGCTATTTCAATATATAGTCCTGATTTCAGTTAAAATGGTCATCGTTGCATTTCATTTTAATTGTGGCCTGCACCGAAAAAGCTTTTTCTTTTACATCTGGAGAATAAAATTTGTGAGATGTGGAAAATCTGTAGCATCACAAGCCTTCCTTCATGGTCCGTCGTATATGATCTGACAAAAACGAATAATATTAAGAGAATAAAAGTGTATTCTTGTTTTTTTGTCAACAGTGCCTTGACACAAAGGCGGGTTATAGCAGGCAGAATGGTCTTTTGCAAGTGATAATAGGTTTGTCGATCAGCACTGCAATATGCAGAATGAGACAATTACACTCAAACCTACACATTAGTTCAACATGTAGGTGTAGAAAGTGTTGTTTCTGTCAGATCACAGTATCTGCTGAGCACAGCTGCTGGCCCACACATCACTCAAAGAGCAAGCTCCTTGTTTTTTCTCAAAAACAGCATGAACTGTAATGTGTGTAATTCAAACAGCCATAATCTATGAATAACAATACCACAGCTATTTGTCACCATCAGTATAAAAAGCCATGTACATAGTAATTATACCTATTGGAAGACAAGTCCTTCTTTAATTCTAGTCAAAGTTCATCCATACTTCTGAAAACTAATTAAACCACTAATTGAAACTAATTCTAAAAGCTGTCTGTGTCTACTCATAAGTACTCAAAAGTTGAGTTGCCGTCACTCAAAACGAAAGATAGTGAGCGCCTCCCGCTAAACATGTTAATGTTTTTGTTAGTTGGCATGACAGCCACTAACCTTTGTTTTATTTTACATTTGCTTCACCACAACTGAACTCTGAACCTCCATCATGAACATCCCTGACAACTTCTTTTCCTTTCAGGTTTTACAATAAGCATTAGCCCCTCAGAGCTGCTCGCATGCCTCTCATGTGGCCTTTTGCTTTAAGATGTTAATCAGACTAAAGGAAAACACTGGCAGTGACAGACAGGGCTACACAATTAATCGAAAGAAAATCAAAATTGCAATATAGCAAAAAGTGCAATATTCAAATCGCCAGATGTGCAATATATTTTGACACAAAATTGTTGTGCATTGGCCATAAGGAGGAGAAGACTCACATCCTTATTGTGGAGGGCTTCCTTCTTTACACCTATGGACCTTTGATCGACGTACTGAACCATATACAGAATGCAAAGAGAGGAGGTGCACAAGGAACCACCTGGTCCAGACACTGAAATGAGATGTGTCGACATCTCTGACACTATTAAAATCTACCTCAAAAACTTACATGATGCAGGCCTTATATCTTAAGTAAACAGAACTGACTAAAACTGCCTGTTTTTCACCTTCTTTTTTTTTTTAAATCCAGAAGATCAGCAGACCCCTCAGACAGTCGAACTGAAACCAGCAATGGCTCCACATTCCTCCTCTGTGTTCCCGAACAGACAGGAACAAAATATGTGACTGGACTGGACAAAAAGACTGACAGCAGGGTGAAGTCAGAGAAACAGAACTACCAGACCAAGAGAGGGATGGGGACGAATGTCAAGAACCTGTGGATGAAAATGCTTTACACCAGAAAACCTACAATGAATCATAGCCACCTATAAATGTAAAAAAAAAAAAAAAAAAAAGAAAAAAAAAAAAAAAACTATGTGCAATTTACAGTTTTCTTGAACGTGTGTTTGCTGTTTGTATGTACACTTCCATCACGTGTTTTTATTACATTGTATGCTACAGGGTCCTTTTTTATATCATAGACACTGTGCCTTTGCTAAATTTGTTTCACAGGAGCTGTGGTTAATAGAGTCCATTTAAATGCATTAGCCTGACACCTGAGTGGACCTGGCCGTGTATCACAGCAGGAGGTCACCACAGGCAGCCAAAGGCCAGCATCCATATTTTGGGGCAAATCTATCCAGGAGGCATTAGATCCATCAGGGAGCTAGTGATGATTAACTTCCTGTGAATATACATAAAGAGGTGCTATAATCTGTCTTAGGCTCTAACCCTGAAGTAGCTGTATAATGTGTATTGGCTCCTACAGGGCTCCTATTAGAGAGCACTAAGGTGGAGGACAACTTCTTTACTTTGTTTTAAGTTGGTAATGTAATTTCAGGCCATCACAAGCTATAGGTGTTGATAGCAGTTTATCATCTCTGACATTCAGGCTACTGCAAGGAAACACAAGAGGCTTGAGAATGGCATACATATAATCTACGTATTATGGGAAATTTACAGTGGCGTAGTTGGCAATAATACATTCTAACCCCCACAGTCTCCATAACATGAGGGATTCACAATAATTTGTAAGAATAAATGTCAACAGAGGTGAAATTTCCTCGGAGCCAAGAGGGAAGAAAATATCATATGTTTATATTCAAAGTTATGCAAAGAACACAATACACACACGCAGATGGTCCGAGACCATCAGGTATCAAACTCACACAATAGAATAAACACCACCTTCATGCCACAGCCACAGCTCAAAAATGATGGAAATCATACACAGGTGATTTTATTATCAGCTGTTAACGCGAAAAACATTCAACCTTAAAATAAAGTCTGACAATGGTGAAGCTCTATCACCTCTTTCATGCAATTTCATCCATGTAGACACCTGTCTCCCAAGGAGTGAAGAGAATAAACTCTTCTGAATTGTAGCTTTGTACTCAAACCCTAATGCACAAATTGTCACCACAGCTATAAGTGTAATAATGATAATGAACCTGCTGTTGGTTCAGAAAGCAGTGGGTTTTTCCAACTCGCTGCACACCTGCAAGGGACAATTCAAGGCAACATGCTATTTTACAGTGGAGCCTCTACCCACTGTTTTCATTTGAAAATGTTTCATTTGACAGGCAAGAAAGAAGAGGAGAATAAGTGCAATAGGCACATTGTTTCCAATGTCACTCTCTCAAAGCAACAACTGCAAAAGTAAAGGACATATCTTATGCAGTTCTATTCACATGGAAATAAAATATCCCGGTAGAGAAATTCGCCACAATTATTGCACTGTCAGATTACTTTTACATGTTATGAAACACAGAGGGTTCACTTTCAGTTCACTCTCTCATAATTTATTTCTCTGTGGAGCTGGATTGAGAGACTGAACCGGAGACGTGCAGAGGAGAAATGACATTCCTCTGTCTCTTTTCACAGAGCGGCAGAGTGGAACCCAGGGTTAATTTCTCTTTCAACGTTCACTCGCTTTGTGAGAAAGGGGTTCATTTATTCACAACACCTCAGCTGAAATGTGTGGGAAATGTTAAATCTGTTGATTTTAGTATCAAAGCAACTTTAACTGCTTTTACCTGTTTTACCGATTGTTTAACAGGTTTGTCATCTCTCTCTAACCTTCCCCGAATAGAAAATCTGTTAAAGTCACACTGCTTATTTCCTCCCTCAATTTTGATTTTTCTAACCAATTAAAATAAACCCTGTGGCCACATACTCGCTTGTCACATCCTGTGGAGTCTCGCTGTCTTAACATGTCACTGTGAAAATTGAGTGAGAGAGTCAACAATGAGCTTTGTTTTTTTGTGTTTTTTGTGGGTGTTTTTTAATAAAATCATTTTCCATACTGCTGTGTGGGTTTACAGAGACAACAATCAGGGTGGTTGTTTTGACGTATTTTATACTGCTGGTGCCTGTTACCTTTCGCAGCATCTTGGGTCTGGTGCCTTTCTTTTGCTTATTGAATACAGGTGGGGAAGATAATAAGAGCAAGTTACCACGTAACATGTGAACAATCTTCAGTCAATGACATTTCAATCAACAGCTGGCTTTCAAATTTCCAGCAACAAATTTGTAAGGGGCCATTTTCAATGTCAACATGACAATGCACCCACGCACAAAGCCAGAAATAAACTGTGTTCTCGGTTTGGCATGGCAGAACTTCTGCAGCCCGCACAGAGCCGTGACCTCAACAACATCCAACACCTCTGAACTTGAACACAGACTTTGAGTCAGGCCTCATCACCCAACATCAGTGTTGGACCTCATTATAAGCTCTTACAGATGAATGGGAATGAACCCCTTCAGCTAGGATTAAAAATTGTTGTGGGTAGCCTTCAAAGAGGAGAGGAGGCTAAAGCACCACACTGATATCCATGGTTTTGGAATCAAATGTTCAACAATCACATATGGCTGCAAAGTCTGGGTGTCCACAACATGTTGGATATGTGATGTACTTAATAAAACACAATGTCCTGCATTACATCTCACTAAATTGTAAATAAATGCTTTTGCCTCATCTCACTCAGCGACACTTCAAATCTTCTTTGAAGACCTGGCATCTCAAGCCAGAGAGCCCACCAAGCTTTCTCATTGACAGTCAGGGAGGCTGCATCTCACCAGGATCAGCAATGCAGCAGATGGCATCAAATATACTGCTTAAAGTCATCATTCACTTTAATGTTGCAGCTGCCTGGCCAAGGGAAAGCTGTGGCTCCCCCTCTTCCCGTCTTCCTTTGGACACTAAAAAGTTACCTGAAATCCCCCTGCTGAATCACAACAATGTGCTCTGTATTCCTGACCGAAGGTGAAGGGCAGGGATGCTCCCCCCTCACCTCCAAATTCAACAAAGGAGAGTAGACTTTATACTAGGCAATTCTGTAAGTTATAAGCATACTATATGGTCAGCAGAAATAACAATATACCCACCAAGGGCTGTCATGCCCCTTTTTAGGGCCTCACAATGGCTGTTTTCAGAGAAAAATCCTCCAGACCTTTTCTTTGGTCCACAGTACTTATTCCATCTTTTATAATACAGTCTTGGGAGATTTCTGCTTGCATGAAAAAAAGACATCCTCAACACTGATACCTTTAGAAAGACGTGTACATTATCTCAAGACTGATTTTTGTCCTTAAAACACCCCCTTTGTTCAGGAAAACCATGGTGCGCACTTTCTTACAATGCCTTGAGTGAAGTATAGATGCCCTGTGAGGGTGTGGTATTAGCAGCATGAGTGACTCAGAGAGATAATCCTCACTGTGAAGTGATGATTCATCTGGGTGTGGCGGCTTAAAGAAGAGAGAGGGGGCTGCAGGGTCCCCAAAGTGTTTTAAACAAGTAAGAAATTAAACCAAACACACCAGCAATGTAAACTTCACTGCTTTGTAACCGCTCGCTGTCTGCACCTGCAGACTTCAAATGAAAGAAAACAATTAAATAAAGCCGCTGAATCTAAAATGAAATTCTTTGCTTAATATCCGCTTCATGCTCACACATATTGGGAATATTAATTTCCCAACTGGGCAAAAATTCATGCTGAGTCTCATATATGTTACCCTGCCTCATTAAAAACAGTACAACAGTCAGTTTCCTCAGCTGAGAGCTGTACCTCCCTCTAAGCCAGTGGCAAACCTTGAGTACTAGAGCTTGGCCTTCATCCACTCCTCCCTGTGACTATTCACACGTATCTCAGCCAATAATGTTGTTCTTGCTTGTTTTTCTACATAAAGCTTAAACAGAGTGTTACAACCAGCTCGTTTTGGGAAAAGTTAAGGAGCATTAAACCAAATGTAGTTTGTTAAGCGATGTTTTTTATTTGTAAGGGGCTTGAGTAAATTGATAAAACTAAAAGTGGAAACAGGACAAATGGATGCTGTTAAAACAAAGTACCAAATATAACCAAAAGAGGACTCTAGACACACAAGAGTTGCAACTAGCTTTCCAAATGAAAACTGAAATGAAATTAAACCCTGTTTAACTGGTCTGTCCTATAAACAGCCCAGACAGCGCCCTGCTCCTTTTGGATCTGATCAAAGAATTTTCAGTTCAGAATTTGTCTCTATACCTGGCCAAGATCCCAAATAGTCCAACACATACCTCAATAATCAGCTGCGTTAATTACAAGATGGGGCAGAACATATGGACTGACCCCTTTAAAACCATAGCTTTTTAAAACCTGCTAACACTTGCTAAAACAGCTAGCTTTCGTCGTCAATATGCGAAGATACCTGTGTGAAAACGCCACCAATGCTGAAAACCGACCTGACACCTGCAGCCAGCACAGTGCACGGCAGAAATACTGCAAATAAACCCTCCGCTGAGAGATGAAAGTTTAAAAAACATAATCTGCTCCTGTGAAGTGTCTCACACGGAGGTTCAGACACTTCACAGGAGCAGAAACCCAGATGCTGAGGTGACAAGTCCATTTCATTAGTCTGCAGACAGCTCATAGCTCACTCTGTGAAACTTGGTCACCTGGGACCAGTTGAAAGATATAAATGCTTGAACTTTTGTGAATACATATCATTAACTCAGATACACTCTATACAATCCAACTGTTCAGTTCACAGAAACAATGACTACAAGTATAACTTATTCAGATTTACCAGTGTAAGACTGCTAACCCATTGCGGACAGTCCTATCACTTTGCAATCTCTGCTGAAGCTGCTGTTTAACTGACTGATTTAAGTCACTAAGGCCCCTGGACAGATAAAGGTACTCCATCTTGGGCCTAGGCCTAGGCACCACTCGCTATGAATAAAATGTGATTGGTTAATTCACCACCACCACTTTCTCAACAAAGACATGGCTGAGGGGCTTCAAATTTGCCGTTCTTGTTTACGCTCATCCCAAGAGCAGACAGCTGTTTTCATCAGAAAAGCTCTAAAGGCCCCTGGTTAGGAGATAGATAATTTGTCAGTATTGTGTTCTTGTGCTGTATAAAATGTAGATTTCTTAATTCAAATTTAAATGCAGATAGTTTTTATGAGATATGATTATAGGATAAAAGTCATCATTAGCACCTAACCTAAATAAATCCTTGATTTTTTTTTTTTTTTGTCAAGAGTAGTCAGGTATGGAGTTTGAGCTCGATCTTTTCCTTTGTAGTTGAAAATGTATTGTTGAATCTGTAATTTATGTGCAGGCCTGAGAGTCGTCTGTTGCTGCAGAGAGACACAGTCCTTATGGCTGCAATTTTAATCTCAACATATGAGAGAAGACTTATACTTTATGCTGAAATTATTTTAGACTGAGTCACTGCAATAATTGATGGCTGCACCCTAGCGGTCCACCCACATGGTTAAACCTCCCAAGCTAGAGATGCAGGAAATCCCCAAACATAAAATGTAGAGATTTATACAACAAATAAGGTACATTTAAATGTTTAGCTCAAAGGAAAAACATTATTCAATATAACTCCTACAGAGAATAGATTAACCTAGTTAGAGGAGCGCAACCACTATATTGTCTGTTGATGTAACAAATCTGGGATTTTTAGTCAATATTAAAATATTGCATTGCTGTTCTTAACTGTTGTTATTTGTCCAAGTTCTCCTCATTAAGCCAGCTTTAGTCTTCAGTGGATCTTCAAAATAAAAGGTATGGGTAATGTTAAAACAGCTCAACTGCAGAATGGGACACCACTTTTCTGTACTAGAAACCAGCTGCTAGGGGAGAGAGACAGATGATATGATAACATATGCAATGAGTGAGTTGAATTTATTATAACAGAGAGTATCTGACATCTGGGAGGGTGCAGTGCAACACCATTACAGAAACAAACGCTGACCAACAAAAGGGTCAAAGTTCTTAAGTGACACATGTATGTATTGCTGATCTATACAATAAACTTTTACAACAGAGTTTGTCTCCGCTCTCAACCTTGATCCAGACCACCTCCTTCTTTGCTGTGATTGACTTACCCAGTTGGATGTTTCCCAGGTCACTGTTCTGGCATGAAAGGGCTGTGAGATGGTGAGATGGTGAGATGGTAAGCAGGCTGAGCCGACGACTCCCACTGCTGCTGACTGTGTCAGGACTCACCTTGAGACAGCAAGGACAAAAAAAAATTAGTTGGGGACAGGAAGCAGAGCAGTGAGTCAGAGAAAGAAATAGACCAAGAGACCATGGTTGAATGTCAAATAAGCATCACAACAGGACTGTGGTGCAGCGTAACATTAGGCAGTGTGTGGATATGACACAGTGTGTTCTTTCAGTCACATGAGCAGTGATTGGGGACAAGGAGAAGGGAGGGGGCAGTTGGTTAAAGACACCCAGACAATACTTTCCCTTGAACAATCTTCATGCCCTTCAATACTCCATTGGTTGAATCCAACAGTGCTACTGACTGACTGGACTTTGTTCATCTAAGACCAAGTCAGTTTGCTGTTCCTTATTGTGGGCAATAATCTGGGATACACATGGGAAACTAATTAAATTTAAAAAATGGATGAAATTAATAAACCTAACCAATTTAGGAACTTTCATACAGGTGTCACTAAAATATTATCATTATCAAAACACTGAATGAGGGAATATCTTTTGGATGACTGCTGCTCCTCCAGACTTGGAGAATCTATGAGCAGGAGCATTGAAGGTGGTGGTTGTGGAGGATTAACATCTGTATGTGTCTTGAAATTGCCCATTAGTGAGTGTTCATGACTTTCAAATAAATCAAAGCTGAGTATGAGCACAATGCTCCTCATCCTGTGTTTATGTACTGCAGGTGAAAGCAAAACAGCCACAGTATAAAACCTTGATTGGCAGAGGCCATTTAGAAAAATCCTACTCATACCCCTACATGTTATGTGTCTATTGAAACCGTCCTACATGATCTGTCAAAATTCTGTGTTCTTTCTTTAATAGTATTACATTTAACTGTGATAGCTTCTGACACGGTGTATTTGCTGTAACGTCATGTTGTACAAATCTGCTCTCTCCTTTCTCCCACCTTCCCTTTACATCCTGTGTTTCATCTTTTCTCTTTCTCCAACTGCCTCTCTGGCCTGGTATAGCAGCACAGCTGAGGCTGATAATAAGCTGTGGTCACACCATACAGCCTGCTCTCCATCTGGATTCAGACACCACAGTGGAAGGTGGAGGACGAGAGGAAGAAGGAGGAGGAGGGTGAGTTAAGAGGGGCAGAGCAAATTTGGGTCACGCTTGAAGCCATAATGATGGCATAATGCACCAGCACAATCTCTGCTGCAGCACCGAATAAATCAAAAATGCAACACCCTTCACAGATAATAACTAATGGCTCCTCTCTACACCCCAAGCCAGTGCACAATATGAATCTGCACCCAACAAGTTAGACGAATGAATCCAACATCTGACATTGAATACCCTCAACCACACATACACACACCTTCACCTCTCAAACCAGAGCCAGTGACATTTCACAACTACCTCCAAGGCACCAAACAAAGATTGATCAGAGGTAAAGGTATCAAGCAGGAGATTATGGGACCAAGTTCCCTGAGTTTCCATTACCAGCCTCCTAATCCGTTTACGGGGATACGTTCTTAATGGGCACAAGCAGTGAGAGCTGTGTGTACTGTGTGTGCGAAGGAGAGGTCGTCCATCATGGACAGACCTCTGAGGAGGCGAGAGGACAGCAGGGAAGGTTAATCTCAGCCTGGATCTGACTGAAGCTCACATCTATTCAGCGTCCAAATCTCCGGCGACGTTGTCAGGCGATTTGGCTGCTTCCTTCTCCCACTCTTGTCTACATCTGCGATACATACGCCAGATAGACACAGGCCAGCCACCTGACACACAGCACAACAATATCATCACACAATATCATCACACTCCCCAAAAACACAGAAAAATCATCACATTCCCCAAAAACACAGAAAAATCATCCCATTAAACATTTGGTTGAGACATTTCCACCTTCAACCTTATCAACTAGAGAAATAATTTAAAGGGGAAAAAAAGTATTAATTGGCCATCTCCATCACATAAGGGTTTGTGTCTCTTTTCATAGGTTAGCAATTTCTGAGATTTCGAGATAACCTGGCTCTGTGTATGTGCTCCCATTGCCCTGGTCCCATCACCTACCCACTGGCCAAATGTACTTGCTGTGACTGCTTCATACTCAAAGGCCCACTGCACTACCTACTGGCTGTTATTTCCTGTCTAGGCCCTAATCTCCCAGGCTACATCAACCACCTACTGCCTCTTTGTATTTGCTGGAAATGTTTTGACTTAACTAGCCTGCAACACTGTAATATCTGTGCATACTCCTATACTATTTACTTGGAAGACTCTGTCATGGTCTTATCTACCCACTCCTTGTGTATTTACTGGGAATGTTTGAAAGTGGAAATTTTCAAAGACCATCTCAACAAACCCCTACATTTGTGTCTTTTCTAGAAATAGAAAATAAAAACTTAGATTTCCCGAGTTCTCTAAACTCGTCTATCTTGTTGTCTTGTTTGTTGAGGCACTGGTTTGGAGCTCCAGGCTAGTACGTTTACTTTGGAGTTGTGGCTGAGGTTGGGAAACTGATGGCCTCACTGGCACACAGGCAGATTTCTCATAGAGGGAGAAATTCTGAACTGATTTTGAATTTCCTTTGAAATATTTTGGGAGCTGCATGTCTCTTACATGTGTAGTCTGTTGCATATTTAATCTGACAAGTTCCTGCTCTCTTTCTGATGGCTTGTGAAAAGGTCAACTTCTCATTCTGGCTTTGATAAGCAAGACTGAATGTAAGAGTAAAAGAGTAAAAATGAGAATCATGGGTACTGCTGAGAGAATAATCATCTATGTTTTAATTCCCGACCCCCTGAGAAAAAAAAAAAAAACACCCTTTCCGGTGGTTTCTGGTGGAGGTCTGCATGGGCACATTTGTAGAAAACGCTTTACTATTCCAACAGAAAATGTGTAACTTCACACCTCCCAACTTTTCCATCACTGTCTGCCTCCACTGGTGCACAGGATAGAGAGAAGTCATGATGTATTCATGAGCTCCGCATGAATATGAAAATCTAAGGGGGGGGAAAACATTCTTTGACAGATCTCACCACAAAAATGCAATCTGCATGACACGATTTCAGAGCAGAGAGGTGTTGCAATATTTCTGAAAGCCTTCTATATGATATCAGAATGTGCACTCATTGCTTTGATTTGCCCAAAGACATAAGCTTTATGAAAATAAATGTCGTGTCTTTGAACCACAATCACGGCAGAACAAAGTCTATTGAACGGCATCCTATTTTAGTTGCATTTTCCTGAGGTGAAATAAACAAAAACACGCTGTTCATTTATGTGCTCCCTTGTGGTTTTTCTGAACACCTACACTGGCACGGAGCAAGATAGCAATGCACCGCATGCTGCTTTCATTAGGCAAGCAGAACTTCAGCCAAAGGCATTAGCTGTTCCTAATTATTATTATCGGTTTCCAGTTTTAAATGTTTTCCACTTAACCTTATGATGACTCATATTAAGATAAACAGCATTCACAGAAGCCTCTAGTCTGGCCCCGACCCTATATGCATCACCACATAAGAATCCTCTCTGTTTTAAAGAAAAGAAAATTTTCAACTTCAGTGAAAACACAGAATCAGAAATTATTCACTGATTTGTGTCAGTTCCACTTCTCTGAGGCGACAACAGATTCTCTATTGAATTCCTGAGTGTATTTTTATGTACCCACATTTCCTTTTTTCCTAGTGACATTGTTCCTGTGCAAATACAAATCAGAACAGTGGAGAGCAGTTAGATGCATTATCGTTTCAACCTTATCTATTTTTTGGACGTTTACATGTATATAGAAAAATGCTGGTGGGTGTGCGCTCTTGGAGGAGCCTCCTAGGTCCTTGCACAAGCACAGAGGGATGATATCAGATGGTGAAGTCACAAAACCAGGAACAAGACGCTTTTAGTGCCAATGGCGAGTTTGAAACTGCACCTTGATTTTAATCCACAATAACACGCAAATCTCACATGGTCTGAAGTGGGAGGAGATATTTTTGGCTGTGTGGGTTGACATCCACTTTCTGCAGACAAATGATAGGTGATTGACACTTGAGTGGCCATTTCTCCACCGCTATACGTGGTTTCTTGCCAGGAGCGGGTGGTGGTGATCGACGCTTAAGAAAAGCTTCGGCCATTGTTGCATTTACAAGACAAGAGGTTATAATACGCCCTCTGAGCAGCATGAGGTCTTCATGGCTGATTGGAGGCTACAGTAACATGAAAGTACACACCACAGAAAGTAGTGAGTGGACGGGGCTAACTGGTTAGCATGCTAATGTCAGTAGAAAAAAAGACATGACAGAAACAAGAGTTAACATTGGTGTTTCTTTCCAATGCTGGAAACAGATCCTGGAGTGAAGTCTGATACTGAACACACAGCATTTCTCCTTGTCTGATAAGTAAACAGCGGTTAATGCTAATGCTAGCTATGTAGCAATAGCAAAACTTGAAAATAGCGCCTTCAAAGTTTAGACTGTATCCTTGGTGTTAAAGATGAGCAACTGTGTGTTCGAAAATCTTTCGTTCTTTGATAAAAATTCAAAGAGTAAAAGATTGTAAAATAAAAATGTCAGTAGAAAAGTTAATCAATCCTGAGAAGCACAAACCTAGAGTTAAGAAAGAGCTTTTCGCTGTCACCAGAGCCTGGATGAATTTAACTGCAACAACAAAACAACCAAATTTAGCTACAACTCTGATTAATGTTTTCTCCACAGCAATACCAGTTTTTCATCAGCCATTTCAGCGTGATGGGGAAAAAAGCATTTCTTTTATAAGACCCAGTACCCAAAATGTAAACCTCTAGTGCTGTTAAATAATCTACGTTGTTGATAAACTAATATTTTTTTTGGAAAAAGTATTGGAAAAATACTTTTTTGGGTTATAGGCATGATTGCCTATAAAGTCAATGTAAAGATATGAGTTGATATGAATTCAATCTGATCAAACCCTCCACACGAAGCTGAACGTTTCAGTGATACCGTCCAGCGAATGTAAATTGCAGCTGTGAATATTACATGGGCTGATAAGATTCTTTTAGGGAAAATACTTCAGAGACAAATGTAGAGACAAATACCTGTATAGTATTAACATGAGCTCACCAAATATACAGCCAGCAGGTCTACTTATTCTTGTACATAGATCACTTGGGGCCAGGGTTACTTCCCCGATGGGTCGTTTTCAGGAGATGAACAAGTCATCATGACCTGGTTAGCAGAAAAGCTGTTTTAGCTGTTGATATGAAGCCTTCCTTTGATCACCATCCGCACAGCAACCTGAACAAGCGTGTTCAGAGCACCGTGAAAGGTGCAGCTCCCTCTGGACCCGCACACTCGCAGGACAGCCTCCTCAGGCTGCACAAACAAATTTATCTTATCTTTATCTTTTAAGAGATGCCCCAGCTTTGCTTCACTCTCTCAGGTGCTGGACATATTTTCCCCCTGCAATACTCGGGAAACATCTGTGGGCAGCTGGATCTTTCTCAACTCCCCCCTGAGATCAGTTAAAAGCAAAACAAGAGCTGCCTGCGGTCACAAAGTCTAGTCAGTCAGTTCTCTATGATCGCTCTCTGCACTCCTGTCAATCACAGCCCTGAGTCACAGCTTTCTGCAGGGACAGAGGCGGAAATGAGATGAGACACAGTAGAAAAAAAATCCCCTATTTTAAATCCTTCATGGACATGTGAAAGCAAGGCTGAATGTTTTTCTCCCTCTTAAATGACATAAAATGGACATATGCAGTGAGATGAGCGAGTCTGCCAACAGCCAATATAAATAATACAAAACCAAATTAGGGAACAACAAGTCTCAAGTGTGAACACCTACAGAGGCTTTTCAGCTGAGTCTGAGGACAAAGAAATTGCACTGAATTCAGCTCATTCCAGTGGCAAAAATATCACTGAAGGTTTCAATTAAATGTGTGAAGCTTTAGTGTCAACTTCAAATACAGTCAACTTTTGAATTTGATATAGCGACATCAACTAATAAAGAAAAAAAAAAAACATCTCTCCAGACATGTTTTGAACAAAGTAAAGGCACTCTGCTATGATTATTATTCTGTTTAATATGGTTTAAAAACTGGGGCTGTAATCTGCACATACCTCCCTTACTGAGAAATTCTGGACCAGACCCTGTGCCCTGCCAGTTGCTGCTGTTTGTGCTAGGTTGACCAAAATCAAAAGATTTTATGAAAACTGGCAACTAGCAGACATATCAGAATGATTACTGTTGTAAGCATGTTTTAATTGTTTGTTGTTTCTTCTTCTTGCAACTTGCTTGCAACAGGCAGTGGTTGACACAGTTTTAGTTGTTGTGCTAATGCCAGTGCTGGCTCTCTGTATTGACATGGTGTTGGGTCTATTTTGCCCACCTCCCGTCCCCATAAATAACAGGATTGGTTCCTTAGGTCTTAAGACATATGAATCCCTGGTTGTCTGGAGCCATTTTTAAGAGATTGTCATTGGTTCACTGCTGTTCCAAGGTGAAACTACACAGTTGTGGAGTTGACAGATTATTTCACTCATGATATATCTTATATAATATACAAAACACCAAATGGAAATGTCTTGATTTAAAAAAGCCCTGAGAGGCTGTTCCAGGACCCAAAATGGAGGGAGCTGCCCTGTGGTGTGTTCTGAAGTCAGTCAAGGCAATCGGCCAGCTAATATTACTCAGCTAATAT
The DNA here is from genome assembly GCA_038496675.1 of Rachycentron canadum. Lineage (NCBI taxonomy): Eukaryota > Metazoa > Chordata > Actinopteri > Carangiformes > Rachycentridae > Rachycentron > Rachycentron canadum. Next base: position 20,633,015 of record CM076648.1, on the reverse strand, counting down.
TACTCTTTGAATGGCTATCTTATGGTACTGCTTGGTAATTGGGTTGCATCCTAAAGAAGGCACTTGCTATCCCTTTCAGTGGTATGATCTGTGTACATGCAAATGAAGATGTGGTTTGGAGCAAATCATGTAGATTTTTTACATGTTAACAAAATCCCCTCCAGGCAACTATTGTGAATAATGTTGCATACCATATTTTACACTGAGCAAGATTAACTTTTTCTCTACCACCTTTTTTTTTGACTCAATGTTCTTTAAACTGTTCTCTTTAGTTCCTTTCTTTTTTCCTTCCCTCCCTTCGTTCTTTAACTGACTTGGTGAGGAATAAAAACCCTGCACGTCTCCACCAAACGTGGAATCCCAACTCTTTTCTACATCATTAGCACTGAAACAAGTTTGGTAGTTGGCAAATCAATTGGGCAATTGACAGAAAATTCTTCATTCTTGCCTTGTTTTTTAAACAACATATGTAACTTGAATATGTCACCTACAGCTCTGGGAACTCCAGGCATTTTTTCTAATTGTTTTCTCTTCATGCAATTGATCGACAAGCAAAATAATTGCCATTTTCAGCCTCTTACAAGAGAACATGTCACATTTGTTTACTTTTACTTAAACACAATTTCAAGTACGGGGCATATATTTAATCACAAATGTGGTACAACATTTTAAAAGATTTCCAAACTTTGCCCAGCCATAAAATACATTACAGTCCATTTAGTTTGCCAAGCATCATGATGTCTGTTCCCCAAATCACAGATCTCAAAACAAGATGATGAAAACTGGAAATAATTAGTTTGTTTTCTCCGAGAATCAAACACATTGCAAAGTGAACAAGAACATCTGTCTCAACTGCAGAAAGAAAGGAAGAAAGAAAGGAAGAAAGATGAGGTAAAGAGCAGAAGGAGGGAAGAGTGGAGGACTGCTATCCTCAGACAGCCAGAGGGAAAACAGGACTGAAAGATATTGGTGAAGAGAACATACAGCACATCACAGCACAAATTTCACTCCGTGCAAGAGACTAGAAAAAAATAAATAAATAAATGAACGAAACATTTCACCATCTCACCGTCACTACACATGCACCGTGCAGCCTGCTGCTCTCCAGTTGCTATAGCAGTGGTGTCAGGCTACAGACTAGTACAGTCAGGTTCGGTCTGACAGGAAAAGTACCCAGACGGAGGGCACTGCTCAGCTCTGTGACACAGCCTGACAGACAGCTTGGCTGATGTTGATGGCTTCGGGTGGAGAGAAAAAAAAAGAAGGGACAACTGGATTGACGTTGGCTGGCGCTAGAAATGACTCCCGTGGTGCTCTGAGATCTCTGGAGTTAATGACAGCAGTCTGCCATAAACACTTTGCAACCTGTGAGGCACTGGTCTGAAAAGAAATCTGGTCTCACTTTGCAATTAAGGAGATGAATAATCGATTTGTCTCTTGTTCTACATCAAATAAAGTCACTGAGGGCCGCTCACTGAAGACTTTCACCTGAATGCAAAAATAATCTCTGCAGTATGTGGTAAAGTTGCAATTATATTAATCTTTGTTCCCTTTGATGCTAAAGTTTGGGGAGAACACAGATCAATAACCATTACGAACTTACACAGCACTCAGAGTTTCAAAGGGGGTCGGAGGTCAGTGGATATGATACTGCTGTCTAATGTTATCAAAATACACCAACATTAAAACCACAGCTTCATCTTTGGAAACAGTAGGAAAGGGCAGGATCTAAACCCTGAGTTGGCTGAAGCTCATTTGAGAACTACATCACCTCACAGGACGTTCATTCATAAAGAATGGATGGCCTGTACTGTTATGTCCTCAAACTCAAAAGATTTGATTTAAATGTATGATCTAAATCAAAACAGGTGCATCTCAAAAAGTGTTTTTATATCAGTTAAAATGTTTGGTAATTTAATTCAAAAGAAACTTAATATATTCTAGATTTATTACAGGTAAAGTATTTCAAGCCTTTTGTTTTAATTTTGATTACAGCTCATGAAAACTGAAAATCCAGTATCTCAAGATATTAGAATATTTATAATTACCATTCATACATTATACATCTCTTGGTCTAGTTCAGTACACACAACCACAATCATGGAGAAGACTGCTGCCTTGACAGTTGTCCAGAAGACGATCATAGACCCTCCACAGAGGGTCACGGCTGAAAGGGCTGGCTGTTGGCAGCTGTGTCTAGGCATATGCATGAAGAGGTGACTAGAAGAGAAAAGTGTGGTAGGAAAAGGTCCAACAAGCAACGGGGATGAGTACAGCACTGAATAGAGATTGTTGAGCAAAGCCATTTCAAGAACTTGGGAGAGATTCACAAGGAGTGGGCTGAAAGCTGGAGTCAGAGCGTCAGGAATCAGTCACAGACGTCTTCAGGAAATGGGCTACCACTGCCACATAGAACCAAGCCACTCCTGAACCAGGCATCAGAGGCAGCTATTAAAGCCACACCAGCAGTGCCACAGGCCGATCGCCTCCATGCAGGTGATGTAATAATTGGTGCCCCAACCAAGTATTGAGATCATAAATGAAAATACTCTTCAGAACTTGGACGTCTTTTTGGATCGTTCTTAGGGAATATTCCAACACAGATAGTGTATTTTCATGAGCTGAAAGCAGTAAGGAGAGGGGAAAAAAAAAAAACCCGAACTATTACACTATACATATTTCACTCACCTGTATGGCATTGGAAATTGTTCATGCAGTTTAATAAGTTGCATATTATCCTCATTGCATCTGAACTATTCAAAGTGTAACAGCTGTACCATGTTCTCAAACAATGAGTTCACTAAACAGATCTTTGTTTCTATCTAGGATACCCAGGTACCAAAGGATTGATGAGACAAATGTGTTCATTTAAAATATTTATTTAGCAAATCAGTGGTCAGAAAGCAGTTCAACTGCAAAAGGAAATGAATATTGAAAAAAGGGCATTTGAGTTTGACAGACTTTCAGAATTAAAACTTGATTCTGTGGAAATCTGCCTCAAAGCGTGTCATTGTTGTAGCTTCAGCCACCGACTTGTCTCCCTGCAGGAGCTGCAAATGTTTGTGTGGGGCCTCTGGGCCAGTTTGAGTATTTCTGCAGCAGAATAAAGCCAGTGAAATGTTTCCTTCTTTCACATGTGACTCAGACACCATTAGGACACATGAATCACTCTAGACTGGAGGAACACTGATGTTCAACTGCCACCTGGTGGTGAGAGACTTACTGTACAGCAGAGAGCACAAGACCTATGGAAGGCACAGGATCTCAGGAGGCATCCATGTTTATTTCATTTAGGGCTATGGTTCCAGCTGGTCTGCTGACTGACCTGAACCAAGCTGAAGCTGCAGACAATTGCCTATGGTTACTACTTTTGAAACACGTCACCTGGAGTAAAGGGTCATCACGTTATAGACTCTGTTGCATTGCAATGTGTCAATCACTACAAATCAAGGTGAAGAGTGAAATCTGAAAAGTAAAAAACCCCACTTGGTCAACAAAAGCTGTCTTTTTGGGGATGTACAGTTTTTTTTATACCTCTGTTTAATAAAGTCAGAATCTGTTAGCACCAATACAATCAATTTTGTTTAGTACAAAGATACATACCTTTATCAGTTAGGTAAACAACCAGATTTTATGCCATGTTGCCCAGACACAGCTTTTACCCAGTGCACATCAAGTCTGAGAAGCTGCTGCCGTCTGACAAAACCACTGCGAATATTTCAGATATGAGCTGTGGCCTCTGATGATGCAAGAAAAATCACAAAAAGTGCAATTCCTTCAGAGGAATCTACCAACATTGAACCCATTCCAGTCACCACAGCAAAACTAAACCGCTAGACTCCAAGGATTACTGAAAAGTTGATATGCTATGACAATGTTAGAAATACAGTATAGGAACACCCATTTTCTACTTTAATGAATTTAAGGTGGAGGCTTTCTAAAACTTTTGACTTGTGGCGTATGGAAGTTTGTGCATTTCCATACCATGTTTTCTCTTGTGATGACAGTAAAAGCCAAAATTTGTGTTGTGTAGCATAACTGACTTCCTGTGTCACTCGCCAGCAATAATCCCACAGTACAGTTGTGAGAAGTCTTCACAGGGTACGGGAGTTGGTGTTCACTGTGGATGATGAGCTGCTGTATGCAGTTGTTGATGACATGCTACTCATCCATCTGCACAATAAAAGAAAAGCAGGATCTTTGTTCAAACTGGGGTGGGGTAGTCTTAGGACAAGTACAGCACGAATAAATTGTTAAAGCATTCTCCATTTTTTAAATTGTGAATTTTTTTTTTTTAAAAGTACAAACCTGCATGGTGGTTCTCAGGTCCACAGACAGAACCTGGGATGTGAGCCGACAAAGAGAATAAGTCAGTGAGGCTGGCAAAGCATTGATTCTTAGCTTTCAGTTTTTAATGAAATGCTAAACTACAGAAATCAGACCAACTTCAATATATACCTGAACACAAAAGCCATTTGTACAAGTTTATACATCCCTTCTGAATTTCAATGAAGTCCCAATGCAAGATTTCAGGTTAAAAAAAAATAAATTCTGTGCAAACATGAAGGGTTAGAGCCTGTGAGTGAAATCTCATACTGGAACTATGTTTTTCAGCAATGTACATGGTCAGTTCAGGTTGTATTGCAGCTCAGTGACCAAGAAAGGGAAATAAGGGCAGCAGGTAGAGGTCTAGGCTGAACTAGAGTTGCAAAATGCTAATGCACCAGTAGTTGCTACAGGGCTGGTAGGTAGACTTTTCTAGCCTGCGGGGACAAAGGAGGGAGATAAAATTTCAAAAAGAGCTAACAATTGAGTCAAGGAAGGAATTGGGACCATAAAAAGGAGGGAAGAAAACAGCCATTATGGGCAGTTTCCCCACAGTTACTCATTTACTAGAGCAGCTACCTGTAAGAAAAATATACATGCTGGACTGACAACACATGTGCAGCCTTTGAAAAGGGCCTCACACTGTATGTTACCATTAGGTCATGCAGCATCTGCCATCAAGCACACTGAAATGTGATTATTCCAGATTTCTCACACTTCCAAATTACACAGCCAATGACTGCAACAATCCATTTTATGTACAGTTAAAAACACCATGGTCCAACTTTACATGATGTTACACCATGTTAAATTTAACAATTTTTTTCTCATCCTAAAGAGACAGTGTACAAAAGAAATGATTTACGCCTCATATACACCCTAGAAGAGTTAATTGAAGTGTACTGCATTTCCTCACCAGCTCAGGTTTGAGTATGTGGACTCTATTCGACGCAGCATTAAGGGAAAACCTTTGCTTGCAGAGTACATTTTGTTCACAATGGCTTAAACATCTTTCCTAACCACATCTTCGAAGTCTCCCAATCTTCAGCCTGGGAAAGGAAGAGAGCAGAACAAAAGTACAGAATAGTAGGTCAGAAAATAAAAGAACATTTAAGCAGTGGCCCACTTTTTCCCTGTCAGATTGGGGGTTGACTCAGATGGCCCCTGTGCACAATGGGCGTCATCAGATTGTCAGGACAGGTCTGCTGTGCCACTGCAATCAGCAACCCGACTGATAGTGCAACTCATCATTGTCACACCCCAGTGGCTCTCTAAAACGCCATTAATGGTATAGCAGTAAAGTCTAGGCATTTCAATTTGTGCAACCCTGTGTGACCCTGGTTCAAACAGGGCAAATCACTGACTTTCTAAAAACAGTGTTTCTTACAGAGACTGAATATAGAAGGAGTAATACACATCCATCTTAAGATGTAGATCAGTGTCATAAAACCTTCAGGTATAATGAAAGTGGTTGAGTTTAACCGGGAGGTGCCTATATTGACTGCAATGATGAATATACTCAGCTGTTGCATTTTGCCCAAATAAGTCACAATTTTGAAGCAATCACAGTTAACTGGTTGACACATGTTTGGCAAACCAAACCGCTCCAAAACAAATGAGTGGACTGAAGCCAAGTGATCAGGGTACATGATGGATATTCTTAATCATCTGAAGCAGATGTCTTCCACAGACAACCAAACCGATTCAGGGACACTCAAAGCACTGTGGGTGACTAATTAAAAACACAGAAAGCCCTTTGGTAAAAGGAGGACTAAATCTCCAGTAGTTAGGTAGATAGCAGCACAACCAAAAACAAACCTTGAGAAATGGCCTGCAGGTCAGCGAGCTGCTCGTCAGGTTCAACTTGGGGAGGGGGATCTTGAGACACCACATCCTTCCACTTGCAAAAACAGGCTGTGTTAATACAAATTCTTAGAACAATCATGTTTTAAACAAATCTTATTTGATCTCATTATCTAAACAACCTCCTTTCATGCAGTGTTGTCAGTTTATTAGGTACATCAAGCTGATATTAACTGTCAAATACTTTCATGAAGGTTATAAAGTTCAGGTGTAAACTGTTGGTGTTGATTCAACTTTGATTTTGTTTGAGTTTATAGTGCTATGTAACTGCTTTGCGTTATATAGAGGAGTTTGAGATTTAGCCTCATCAAACCAATGAGATGGTTTGGGTAAAACAAACCGTGGTTAACACAACACGTCTACAGCAGCTTACACAAAGCAGGTCATCTTAAACTGCCAACTTTGCAGAGCACAGATTTCTAACAGGTAAGAGTGGGGAGGTGAGTCAGATGGCCCCTGTGCACAGTCTGTGTCCTCAGGTTGGGTCAGATTGGGGTGTTGCTGCCACTGCAGAAGACACCCCAACTGATTAGTGCAACTCATCATCCTCACGTCTTCACCCCCTCGGCCTTTCACGTCGCAACATCGAGTCCCCACGTGTCGAAGACACCGGCACTCAGTTTGCCTACCTTTCGTTTACGTGTCTGGGTCGCAGGCAGCTCCATCCAGTCCGTAACATCTGCCGTGACCGCTAATCCGGGTCTCTCAAGTCACTGCAAAGTGATCAACGCTTTAAAGACGGAGAGAGCAGAAGAGGCAGGTCAGCCGTGGCCATGTGCACAAAACGTGTTCAATCTCGTTTCCCCGACGCATCGGGGGAAGTAAGACTGTCTTACGTGACACTAAAACAAACTGGAGTTGTTATTTGTATTTGTTCCTCGACGTTACAGACAAACAGCACAACTAGTTAAAGCAAAAGACTGAGACCGAAAACTGAACTGTAGCCGGGTTAGCATAGCTGTTAGCTACTAGCCATGCTAGTAACGTACATTCGCTTCAGTTTCTTATAAATGTAACACAATTCTCCCTAAAGTAAAAAAAAAAATAATAATAATAATCAGTTGATACAAACTTACAAAAACCGACTCGATATCGAGGTCACTTCTCTAAAGACTCTTCCTCGTATTTCTTGCTCCTCCGAGTTCACCGACGAACCATCTTCTGGTTTTGAACAAGAACGTCGGTTAAAGCTGATCGCTGATTGGCTGAAACGCCGGGATGGTGGGAGTTTATTGGATAAGCGATGTTTTTTTCCACCAATGACAAGTTGTATACCCGTCACATGACTTCTCCCATGCAGTTGTTGAGGTGAGACAAATTAAAATTATTAATTTTGTTTTAAAGTTGTTTATAACCCTCTTACACGGAATTTCTTTGAATTTAACCCCCATTTTATATTTTCCTCACTGATTGTTATTGTATTTTGCAAAATATAATTCACATGTTGATTTTACAAATATGATATTTTCTAATATTTCCTCATTTTCTCTGCGCCTACAAAACTGAATTGACAGTATTCTTTCACTCCTGGATTTGGTATTATGGCAGATTATCAACTCTTTCAACAACTCTACTCACCACTACTGTCCAGATTTCCACATTGTTGTTGTCACAAAGTGACACTGGTATAAAATGGTACACAGTATTTTTCCATTAAATTATTTATTTTTAATTAAATCACAATGTAGTATATAAACAGGTGTTTATCCGGTGGGTGTGGTAGTCCAGGGCTGGTAGTTTGTCCTTATGGTATCCATTAAAACAAACCTGTTAAGACTCACAGTATGTCTGTATTTTTGTCTATTCATGTATTTTTATTTTATTATCTATTTTATTATCTTTTATTACACAAGATACCAACTGATTCTGAGTTACTGATGTTATCTGGTACTGGTTAAGGCAAAATGCTTTCTGTATATCATCTGCGTTTAGCATCTCATTTCTTCTCCCTTTGTGTGTTTGTGAGGTTTGTTAACTTTCCAGGTCAGGTACAGAGTAGAATTTGTCGTCCAGGTCGTACCAGCTCTGGGGCAGGACCTAGGCGTTTTGTTGTTTCTGATTCACATTCTTCGCTCCAGACACCGTAACACTGCCTGAAACTAACTTATTCTATATTTAAAGTTGTGTACTTCGCTTGTTTTGCCAAGTGCTTTCTCATCTCCTCTCTAAACTGTGTGTGTGAGATCATTGTGTCTGATGAGGAAGACAAATGTCTAAGAGCAGTAAGCGCATAGATGAGTGAGCCAAAGGTTTCATTGAAATGCAAATGCAATTTTATATTAAAAGATAGCAAAGGGATAATTCACTATATCACACAACACAGCTTGTTAGTACTGCCATGGAAATACATATACAGTCTTTTTCATATTTACACATCAAGTGACAACCAAACAGAAATCATAAATACCTCTTTTTGTTAACTTTACAACAGCTATACGCAACCAGTATTTCATAAGATAAAAGAGCACTATTAAATAACTGGTATCTTCCCTATCATTTACAAGGCTTGGAAACACAGTGGTTAAAATAATCCAGCAAAAACGAAACAAAAAATATTCTTCTCCAGTGAGTAAAATTAATACAGGTCTAAAAACGGTCATGAAATCCCTTTGTACAAAAGACTATACAACTTAATCAATGCAATATCTTCAACAGAAATGTTTTTGCTTATATCGGCATGATAAAATCTGTACAGTTTTAGCATTCCTGCAGCAGAGTTGGAGGGACTGTGAGCCGGGATGATTGGTTACTGGGTCGCTGTGATGCTCTGTAGGCCTACTGTCAACCAACCATCAGAGACCATAGTTATGTAGCTGCCAAGACCCTCTTTCATTGGCCTCAGTGCTTCATCTAGCAGCAAATCAGCAAGTTGCTGAGCTTGTAGCAGATACTTCAAAATACATGGTTCTATAAAGTCTAACTGATATATTTGTCAATATAACAATATAGTATTTCCTTGTACCATATTTCAACAACAGACAGAATTGTACTCTAAAGTTAAAGCAATGCATAATTTCTGTACTTGTATTAAATTCATTTTTCATTAAGTTGTCAGTGATATATTTCTTAACTATAACCCTCACTGTCTGATGGGGTCAGACATGCACAGTGTTCCTAATTTACCCATTTGTTACGCTGTACTGTGGCAGACACTGCGAGTGCACCTTTGCATTACAGATTTAGAGCTGATGGATTAAAACTCAAATCGTGAACAAAACAAATGTTCTCATTTACCTCTAATAGTGTTTGGTCACGCAGATACTTTGGGTTGTACGAGCCAAGTTTCCTGATGGATTAGCCTCTGAAACTTGCAGCTCCCCCAATAAGATAGAAGGCCAACGTGAAACTGGAACTTCTGTGATTATGTCCCACAAGTAATGAAATTAGATTTAAAAAAAAAAAAAAAAAAAATTGACCACATTAGAGATGCAGACTTTTAAAAAGGCCAACAATATAACTTTTTATCAAAATAATCATGTTGAGTTAAGTAAATTTGTGAAACAGAGATGGACTCTCCAATCCCCAGGGCACAAGGGGTTATTGAATGGTTTGATGTGTGTGAAAATGATGTAAATCACATGCAACTTCTTACCAAGACACCTTGGTGGTTTTTCCTTTAGTTTGTCACCTGTCTGTTGTTGTTGGTTATTGTAATATTTATGTTTTTAGCAGTCTTAGAAAATTCTCTAACCCACATTACTAAGAATATTTTGGGTCAAAGTACCAAGCTGTGAGAAATGACAGGGAGGACCAAATGACATACTTCTTTGGGACAGCTGGGATTACAGCTAAACCACAGGTGGACATCATGGATAAGGGTGACGACGGTGTGTAACATGGACTCTTGCAATGAAAAAAAGTAGTTTTTTTTAGTTACTAAAACATGAAGTGAGTGAAAGGTTATAGCTTTAAAATCAAAAAGGGTTTTCAAATTGCAATAGTAAGTGCTCATAGATCATTTGTTTGGATAGCAAACCCCAGGAAGCTGAACCATATTTTTTTTTTTTACCAAGTACCAATAATAGAAATGTTTAATGCGAGATTTCACTGAGAAGTAAAACCCCAGTGTTGGTGGACAGAAGAAATCCCAGGGACATATATCTAACAGCTTGGTAAATAAAACCAAAACTACCTGCATGGCTGAACAGCAGTAGTGGTAAGTGAGAAGATATGTTTTTCTGTGATTTGTGGGTGGCCAAACCCAAGCATAAAAAAAAAGAAAAAAGGATGTCAGGTACATTTAAAAAATTTTTTAAAAATAAATAAACAGGCGAAGGAGGAAAAAGAACGAAATGTTTGGCACTTAGGCTGTTACTTCATTGCGGCTTCCTCTGCTATGCCCGAGGATCAACAATGGTCGAGTCACAACTTAATAAATGAAAAACAAAACACACGCACACACGCACGCACGCGCACACACACACACACTAAAGGCTCCTTTCAGTTAACATTTGCAGAGGATGAATAGACTTCTGCAACCAGCTGAGAGCACCAGCTACAGCAAGTCCTTGCTTTGACCCGTTGGAGGCTGTAAAATAAGAAGTCAGAGGCAGATCTCACACCAATGAGGGCAAGTCAGTAAAGTCGAAGGAACTCAACAATCCATAATTAAGATACATTTCTACTGAAGTGTAAATGCAGAAAAAAGTATGGAGACTCTGTGAAGCCCCAACCTTTGGCACTGTCATAAATACAACTCTTGAAAACCCAGGTCCTGCAGCACAAAGTTCTAATACAACACTCACTGTTTTCTGGAAGTCAGCAAACCCACTCTACAAGTACAAAAATGTTCATAAATAGAGTTCATAAAGACATGAGTGGTATTAGAGAGAGCATCATGGTTACATCGTCCAGGGAGAATGTAATTTTAACTTTGTCCCAAAAAAAAAAAAAAAAAAAAAAAAAACAACCAAAAGTTCACAAAAAATAAAGGTGAAGTTGTACACAGAGAAGCGTTCGTCGCATTCAGAGTCTGCATCCTTTAAAAAGGCTCCAGATAACGCTTGTGTCTCTCTGTTCACTTCCTCCCCAGAGTTACTTGCTTTCTTATTCAGGCATGCTCATTAGTTTATCATTTTGCCTAAAGGCAGTAGCACTGAGGGTACTGTTGAAGGACTGTACTGTGTGTGTGTGTGTGTGTGTGTGTGTGTGTGTGTGTGTGTGTGTGTGTGTGTGTGTGTGTGTGTGTGTGCACAAGTAGGACGGAGTCCCATTTTCAGACAGGCATTGTGTTTATTGGAGCTTAGTTGTTTCTAGTCAGGTTCATACGTACTGTTACTCTACATATGCAACTGTTACTGTGTTTTTACCTATTTACCTTTGTGTTTTTGTACCAGCTATAAATACAGTTGTTTGTGTATGTGTTTATTAGGTAATAGAGGTTGAGATAAAGCACAAGAGAGTGGGGGGCAGGCCTCCCTCACATTTCACTCTCGGTAGAGGGCTTGCGCGTGGAGGTCCAGCCGGTGTCAGGCAGACTGTGCTGGGCGTGACGCTGCGGGGTAATGGCTGAAGGAGTCAGGGTGGTTATGGAGGAGCATTCGGACGCCTCCTCCTGGAGGAGCTGCTCTGTCTCGCCATCATCTAGCGAAGCACTGCTGGCCTGCAGGGACACGGTGTCTGTGCGCATGCAGGTGTGCAGCCCCCCTCTGGACGGTTTGATCTGTTTTAGGTCATCCCAGTAAAGCTCCTCATTGGACAGGAGACACACGCCTTCCACAATGCGGATCTTTTCCTTGGTGTAGCCTCCGTCCACTCCTCCCTGGACAACGACACTTGGTTAGTCAAGTCAGAGTGACGGCCTCTACATGTGTCAGCAGTTTAAAGGAAAAATCCACCCTCAGGTTCAGTCTGTTAAACTAAACTAAAATTTCAGCTTTCTTAACCCTAACCCTTCACTCCTCTTTAAAGAACAGTCAGTTTATTGATGTCAACTTTGGTTAGAAAAACCTTTCAGCAGTTCAACCCCGTTAAAAGGTGGATTTCCCTTTAAGGATTAATCAGAGACAAAAGCACAACAATCCAGATCAAGATGTCAACTTTTAACACAACCCATGCACAGCAACCTGCTTCCTTTTAGTAATGCTGTGCTGTCTTCTTGGAGTTAGTTTTTCATCTTCAGATGAAGGTGCTACAGGTATGTAATTACCATAAAGAAATGTGTAACCTGGAGTCAAATTCACCAAATTGAGAGACTGTTTTAAAATGGTAGCTATCCTACAACGTTGCATATGATGCCAGTGAGAATAAGTTTGTAGTTGCAGGGATAATTTGGGCAACTTCTCTTTATCTCCAGTGTGAAACCAAAGCAGCTCAGCTCACATCCATCAACGTCTGTGTATTCACCTGACACTGCGCCATCAATTATTTCTCAGCTCTGACACAGAACCAACCAACTCAGTTGTATATGGTTATTTCAAGGCCTCACAATTATATAACAATGCTGATGATACATGTAGCACCTTTAACAAAAGCTATATATACATTTAGTCCACTTGCCTGTTGAAATGTCAGTTTCACAAGGAAAAGAAAAATCTATAAATGTAGTAATATAAACACTGACATGCTACTGATCATAGATCTCAGAAACTCCAATAAAGGGGGAAATGGTGAATTACTGTATAGCAGACTGCATGCAATGAGAGACAGAAGAAATGGGAGAAAACAAAAAAAGAACAAGTCAGAAAAAACACAACTGGATGGACACAACTCCTCCATGCTGAGTAACTACCTCTCCATGGGACAAGTGGGTCAAAAGATAAAGGGAGAGAGGGAGTTGTAGGGATGAGAGAGCTGCAGTGAGGGAGATAGAGCGGGAGGAAAAGATGAGCGCTGGCGTCTGTCACCTGCTCATATCACAATCAATCACAAACAATATGGTCCGAGACAAACAGTGAAGTAATTTGTCTCTGTGGTTACCCACCATACACCGACACAGTCTGTGATCATTCAGAGAAAATATCATGGATCCGCTTTAAATCCATTCATCCATTAAACAGAGAAAAATTTGTCACTTTTCCCATCAGTTACCTCTTTTTTATATCGAAGCTGGTTGTATATCGGGGGCTTCTGCGACGCCTCGATCTTGACCTCTTGTGTGGATGTCCGGTACGAGGGGTTACTATAGGTCAGGTTACTCACTCCTGGGTCAGCAAACTTTGACTTTTTATGTCTGTTGGTTGAAGTTAGCACACACGGTTTACATATTGAACAATTTTTTGTGCATTGAATGGAAGTGATTCTACCTTCTGTTTAAGAGCAGGGTGAAAAAAAAAATCAACAAAGTACAAGACAGAAGACTGACCTGTAAATGATCAAAGCAGCGATGAGGATCAGAATAGCCAGAATGGTCAGAACTCCACCGATCACATAGCTGATATGAAGGCCTTCTCCTGCAACGGGTAGCACAGATATTAAAAATGAGGTGTGTTAACAGAGCTAATCCAGTGTCTCTGTTTTGGTGTCTTGTTGGTGCCTAACCCACTTTCAGTTTTAGTTTAGTAATGAAAGATTTTGGGCCTGGCTTTCGTTAGGTTTACATCCTGTGGGATGGAAGGTGGCGCTCGGGAAAGTTCCCTTATCTAAAACCAGATAGATCCGTCTTCATGACATCCTAAGCTCAGGATCTGGCTTCTCCTAAAACCTTAACACTGAACGAACGACGTCCGCAAACTCTGAGTAACAGCTGTAGCAGAGCTGTTCCAATGACGATTAAGACCGCACGCCATTTATTAAAAGCGATTTGACTGATCTGTTAATGTTGTTTCAACTTGTCTTATTATCAAGCACTTTCTAACTGTGTATTTGAAAATGTCTATATAATTATGTTTTAATATTATAATCATTCATCATTTCATTTACATTTATTATGACCTTGATAATGGACTTCTGTATTAGTATTTTTTCATGCACTTGCATGTACGGAATCAGACATTTCAGAGCATTAAAAAATGTTTGATGTGAATGATGTTTACAAGTTGGAAACTAGTAATTACTGTACCTCCCACACAACGATAAAAACACCATTATGTAGCACCTACAAAAACTGTTATTATGTTGGCTCCAGCAAGCTAGTAACCAACAGCTACAACCAATTCCACCTAAACCACAATGTTTCAAATTATTGTGTTTGTAGTCGCTGAAATATAAAGATGTATTTTACACTTTTCATAGAGATAGGCTAGCAGTCTCCCTCTGCTTCCAGCCGTTGAGGCTAAACAAATGCTGTACTTTACACATGGATGACATTAATACATGGATTTTCTCTTTTTACTGCGGGTAAGATGAGGAAATGTAAACTTCCTTTCAGACTGCATGAAGTATTTTGTGTACTGACCGTGAGGAGCTGTCACCACGTTGCTCGTACATCCTTCTGCACTCAAGTTCTTCTCAGTGCAGCTGTAAAAACACAGGAATATAAGATACTGTAAGTCAGGAGACTTTTCTTAATGTTAGCTGGAAAAGACCTTATTAAGTCAAAATCATTACACAGTTTTCCCTGAAGATAACTCTCTGTTAGGCCTTTGGGAAGAGTATGTAAGCTTCTGCACTATCACTACTGGCTGAAAACCTCACTGTGTTTTGTGTTAAGGATGAGCAGTGACATAATTAGTCCTCAGCGGAGTGAGAAAATTCTCTGACCTCTTTAGACTCGAATAATTCCATAGGGTTTTTTTTTGAGCAAGGACAAGAAACTTTTCCAATTAAATCAATTTCTTATAAAGCAGTTAGATGAACAACTAAAAGAAGTGACAGAAAATCTGGTAGCATCTTGTTTCGTGTAGTCTCTAAGTGTAATAATATTAAAGCATGGTTTGAATTATTAATTATGTTTAGTTTTATTACATTTTGTAGTAAAAAAACTGAAAATTTCTACAAAGAGCTTTACTGTTATACAAATATTCAAATAGACAAACAGACATACTTGACTACTGATGGTCCTCTCTGTGGAGTGTCTGTTGGAGCTTTAGGGATCTTGTTGGGGACAGGAGTGCTGCTGGTTCCTTTGGCAGGAGAAGTAGGGACGTAGCCTGAAACTGATAAACACAAGCACATCAGAACCTGAGCGGCTCCGGCACAAACCACCCTTATGTCTTTGTCAGTGAGTTTTCTTTTTACATGGAATAACTGACCAAAACAATCCTGCTGTGAACATTTCTTATTGGTCATGACTATGGGATTTGGACTACATCACTGTGGGCAGGGCTCCTTTTGGTCAAATGTCAAAAAGTCAGCACATGTAACAGATGTAACACATGTACACACTGCACATTCACAGTGGTCACTCACTGGTGGAGCAGGGTCGCCCATCTGGTTCGTCAGGGCAGGCGCACACAAAACTGTTGGTCTTTGCGAGGCAGAGGTGAGTGCAGCCACCGTTGTTTACCCCACAGAGATTGGTACCTAAATGAGGATGGGGAAAAGTCAGTCAAAATCATCTGATCAATAAAAGCTGTAACAGCACTGAGAAACTGATATTGAATATTTCAGGAAGAGAAAGACCAACAATACAAAAAATCTTATTGATTGGCAATGATTTTTGTTTTCTTTCTATTATTATCAATAGGAAAAGGAAGAAAACAGTGAGGTCTTTGGTGTCTATGTCTGCTGGAGGTGTCAGAAGGAAATCATCCTTACCTGTTTGCCTGTGAGGTGACACCACTATAATGTCCATGAGGCCCTCCACATTGGCCAGCACAGTTTCCTTGTTACGGCCGGTGTGTTTGTCCACCCGCTGGATGGACTTAGTCTGCCAGTCCGTCCAGTAGATCCAGCGGTCTTGCTGCGAGAGTCGGGAGAAAGGGGTTAGAGGGGAGGACACCGGCTTCAACTGGGGAAACGAGGGAGAAGAAGAGAGGAGAGGAGAACACAGACAAGGAGCAAGGGGACGGGAGGAAGAAAGGGAAGGGAAAAAGGGGAGGGAGAGAGGAGGAAGAAAAATGAGGGTCAGAGTGGAAGGGAAGTAGAAGAAATGGTTAAGTCGAATGAGTTCAGTATGAGCTGGAGAACGGGGAGACGACCGGTGAGAGTCACACGGTGAGCCGATGAGTGAAAGAGAGCAGGTGAGTGGAGGAAGGAGGGTCAGCCCACAGCGGAAGGTGAGGAGGGGTGGGGGTGGTGTGGCGGTACCTGCGTGAGCGCGAACGGGTGGGACACCGGGCTGACAAGGACCTGACGCAGTTTCCCGTTTAGGTCCGAACTCTCAATCCTGTCCAAGTGTGCATCTACCCAGAAGATCCTGAAGGAAACAACAGCATTTAGCTTGCTTACATTTAGCATGTTAAAAACGGTAGAGTCCTAGCTTTAAGCTTTAAGTACAGCTGAGCTACTATTGGTTTGTTAACATGGTCATTGGCATTTTAACACTGCAAATGCTAATGTGCCACAGTACTAATGTTCCCGCTGTAACTCTATAATTGCTTTTGATTTGTTTGTCAAAGCAGTTTTAAAGGTGTGAAAGTGTTAGAGTATTAAGTATTATTTTTATTATTACTATCAAAGGTAATGCCAGTACTCAGCTTTATTGTGAGCATTGCATTCACACGTTAGTGTGCTATATAACATGTTAATGGGAACATGGAGGTGGAATAAATAAAAAATAAAAGATGCAAACTTCAAGAGTAGAATTTCTGACAGCTAATCAGGATTCATCATGAAACCTTCACATTATCTTATTTAATTTAATGTAACCGTCCAATTTAATTTAAAACAAAGTCTCCTTTGTGTAAAAAATCCATACAGGTGGCTCCCCCACAAATAGGCATCTCTCTCTGACCTTCTTGTGTCGTAGTCTAATGTGAGACCGTTGGGCCAGCCTAGGTCGGTATTGATCAGGACCTTTCGGTCCGAGCCGTCCAAGTGAGATCGCTCAATCTTTGCAATGTGACCCCAGTCAGTCCAGAAAAGGAACCTGTCAAGACAAAGATGAGCTGGTGAGGAGACTTGCTATTGTAAAAACAAACGGCAACCAGGAGAATCAGGCAAATATTTTTTCAGGTGATATTTTGCCTTTTCTTTACTTCATTATTTGGCTTGTAGGAGCCTGATTAGAGATAAAAACATTGAATAAAGCATTACCCTTTGCTTGGGAACACTGCAATGGCTCTGGGTTCATCCAAACTGTTGTTGACCAGGACTTTGCGGCTCGTTCCATCCAAGCGGGCCACCTCGATGGTGTTGCGCCCAGTGTCGGTCCAGTACATGTTCCTAGCCACCCAGTCCACAGCCAGCCCATCTGTGGTCTTCAGGCCCTGGCTGATCACTGTCTCCATTTCACTGCCATCTAGGTTTGCACGCCTATGTCAAAAGATGACACAGGTTGACTTCATTAGAGAAAATTAAGCATTTTCAAATTGATTTTGTTTGTACAGCAAAAACAAATAAATGGTATGTACACAAAGACACCCATATAAAGAAGTACACTCCTACCTATACACCTACTCAGATGTTACATAAATCCACACTAAGCGAGTTTGTTTGAAGTAGGGAGATAAAAGCTTATAGAAATATCTTCCTTATTACACTATCTCATATCTCATAAAATTCTGATTTCTAATTATAATAAAAGTAAATGGCAGGAGTTTGTATGCAGATGTTTGTGTTTGTACCTTATGACATCGAGGGTGACATCGGTGTAGTAGAGTTTTCCATCTACACTATCGTAGTCCAGTGAGATGACATTGTGCAGCTCCGGAACTGGTACGTGCACGTCAGTGTGATCGTTGGTGTCCAGGGAGATTCTGCGCACGCTGACACGGTTGGAGAAGAGGAGGTATGTCTCTGGGGAGTCGTCACATGACCTGCCGTCTCCCTTGAGCAAGATGCCGGTGGGACAGGCACAGGACGTGCCATTGGGACGAGGCAGGCACAGGTGGGTGCAGCCCCCGTTCCTCCTGCCACACTTATTAAAACCTGAGGAGGCCAGAGACAGACAAGAACTTCAAATAGAACAGAAGCTCTAAAATACTGGATTCTAGGATACCCACAATGCAACTCACCAAACAATGACTCACCCAGCGGCCTCTCCCTGTCTATAGCCTGAATGTCCATGAGGCCTGGCAGGTTGGATCGCACTGTGATAATGTTGGCCCCGGTGTTTTTGTCAGCTCGCTGGATGCTGCGGCTCTGCCAGTCCGTCCAGTAGATATGGGACCCCAACAGCGTTAAACCATATGGATGCTGGACTGGAGTCACAAGGGTGCGACGATTCTGCCCGTTCAGGTCAGACGCCTCAATACGCTGGGAACAACCAAAGAGATGAGACCAGTCAACATGTTGAGTCTTTAAAAACAAGGAGACCATTTTTTTTTCTTTTACAATTCACAGATGAGGTGAAAATTCAAGTGAGGAGCCACATCTGACCTCAGTGTGAGCGTCTGCCCACAGTA
Organism: Rachycentron canadum; assembly: GCA_038496675.1. NCBI lineage: Eukaryota > Metazoa > Chordata > Actinopteri > Carangiformes > Rachycentridae > Rachycentron > Rachycentron canadum. Next base: position 20,614,440 of record CM076648.1, on the reverse strand, counting down.
ACTGTGACCCAGCCATGTCGATGGCCAGGCCGTTGGGCCAGCCCAAGTTGTTACTGATGAGGACCACACGGTCTGATCCATCCATGGCTGAACGCTCTAGCTTTGCGTGCTCTCCCCAGTCTGTCCAGTACATATAACTGCAGAGGGAAAAAGAATAAGGACACAGGTGTCAAAGAAGGCTGAGAGTAGATGACATGCATGGTCATGAGATAAATAAAATACAATGATTAGTGAGGATCATGGCCAGTAAATAAGCCCATTTTCCAACATGCTGAACTAGGGCTAACACTATTACAAGTCTCTTCAATTACATCTTTGACAGTAAAATCACAGGTTTTTACCAAATGCTCTGTGTTACGCCCTCCACAAACATTCAATGGGCTTGCTATTGAAGGGACACAACTGGGAGGCAGAGGGAAATAACCAATTTTATTTTTAACCCTGTCCAAAATGATCAAAACATGGGGAGGCGCTAAGACAACCACACCGTAGGCTCTCATACTCACCTTACCAAAACAGAAACTAAAATCTTAAAACTAGATTACAATTATAAATAAAAATAAAGAACTAAAACAAAATGCCCCACACTCGGGGACCGTGGACAGGACAAACAAAAGTGTTCTCCTCTGTTCGCTGTTCCACAGGTTCTCCTTTTAAGGCGAATTGAGAGCAAGAGTGGAAGAGCAAGGGAGACTACAACAAAAACAACAAAAAAACAACCCCCAAAAACAGTGCATAATTGAACACATATGGGCAACACACGGGCAAAATAAAAAGTTATTGTATTGAGCAGCCTCACCCCATCTCATGATAGAGGGCGATGGCTCGTGGACTGTCCAGGTTCTGCCACACGAGAACTTTCCTCATGGAGCCGTCCAGGTTGGCAACTTCGATACGGTTGGTTCCCGTGTCTGTCCAGTAGATCTTCCTGCCACGAGCGTCCACTGCTAGACCGTCAGTTGTTACCAGCCCTGCAGAGAGAGACAAAGATGGACTTGTGATACTATTCTGGGGGTGGAGTTTAACAGTATAATAAACATAAGCCACCCTCCTCACCTGAAGATATGATGTCTTCATGTGCTGTTCCATTGATGTTGGATCTGCTGATTTTCTTCAGCGTGCTGTCAGACCAATACACTTTTGCTGCAGGGGGTGACGCATATGTAAGGACACCATTGTGGCATTACTTATCTTTCTGAAGAATGCGATTTCAAAATGAGATCACAAACCTTCTTTGGGGTCAACACCAATGGCAATGGTGTTTTTCATGGAGCTGTTGACGGCCAGAACCACATCAGCAAAGTAGGGGATATCCAGAGAAACCAGCCTGATGTCTGTCCTCCGTGCAAAAATCAGGAAGCTGCTCATTCCTGCACACACATACACACAACACATGTCAGCACACATCACAGCACCTTTCTGTCAGAACACAAAGGGGGGTGACATGCTTTTATCTTCCTGGGAGCAAAAGTTTTTGATATTAACCCTTTGAACTCGTGTGGTTTTCTCTCCTTTTATCTGCGGACTTATAAAAGAGATTTTTCAAGGGGTGGACATTACTATTGTACTACTATTCCCAGCACATTTTCATTGATGCAGACATTAAGTATAATGTTGCGTTGCAGGTTACAGTAGATATGGGATTTACTAAGAGCTTTTGCATTTTCTGTATTTTGTTTTTTTACAGTGAAGACAAAGTATAACGTTGATAATAGGGTAAGTTATTAGGTCATAAGGAACATCTTGAGCATAATTTTGGACAAGGGACATTGTCAAAGCTGCTGAGGTATGATGCCTTCATTTTAATTATTGGGTCAATTTTTCCTAAAATGCAGTCAGAGGTTGTTTCATACCTGGCGTGCAGGTCTTTCCATCCGTCTGTAGGTTGATCCCAGTGGGACAGGCACAGCTGGAGGCTTTGGGAGCAGGAGCCAGTAGACAGAGGTGGCTGCAGCCTCCATTATTCACCGCACAAGGGTTACGCACTACAGATGGGAGAGAAACAATCAGGCTCAACTAATCCACCATCCCACTTTCTAGGCCAGCTTAGAGGCAAGGAATAGAATGGGAATGGAGGAGAAAAATGGGGCAAACAAGGAATCCACTATGATACAGTGAAAGCTGTCAGAGAACACAGGAAAGCCCCCAACATATCAGTGAGATCAGTAAGGTCTTAGTTTGGCATGAGCCCCTGAGGGCCCCTGCCCTCTGAGCCAATGATGTGGGTTCATTTTACCTGTAATCCCCCCAGTGTCAGTGAGACACTGGATCTGAGCTGAGAACAGGCAGCAAAAATCAGGAGAGCAGAAAGTTTTTTTTTATCTTTGTAACAAGAGACTACACAAACCCATGACAAGACAGAAGAGATATGAGTGTGAGAAATAAACTGTGTCTTCCTGACCAAAAGTGCAACTTAAATTGTAATTATTTTCTGCCCGGGTGATTATAAGCGTGGTAAATTTTTTACTATGCATAACCATGATTGCATTTGTACATTTTAAATATCTAAATCTAGATTTAATCTGCCAACAGGACAGAGTGCTCATAACATTAAGCCCATTTGCCAGGTGCAGATGTAAATATCCTGAAAATTTAGCTGCAAACTAGCCGCTAATTAATTCATTTCATTGCTGTAGAAGCTACACAACGTAAATGCCGACTGCACAGTACATGCATGCTTCAGTCTTGATAAAGCATACGGACACAGACCTGTCTCGCGGTGTCGGTGGAACATGTGAATGTCCATGAGGTTCTCCAGGTTTTCGGCCAGTGTGTGTCGTCCCAAGCCGGTGAGCTTGTCAGCGCTCTGGATGCTCTTGGACTGCCAGTCAGTCCAGTACAGCTTGTCCTCGTGTACAGTCAGGCCAAATGGGTGAGGCAGCTGGCTCCCAATCAAAACCTGTACGCAAAAACAGCAGGGATATGGTGAACACTCTCCACCTATCTCAACATCTGTTTACAGTGATGATTCCAAATGAAAAGAAAAACTAGAAACCAAGTCGTTACCATTTATCAAACAGCTGCTGACAATTTTTTTATTCCTCCCATTTAACTTTTAAATTTGGAGAATTTCTCAAACAAATCAGCAGATAAACATTAAGTTTTCATTTACCTGTCGGTCAGAACCATCAAAGTTTCCAAATTCAATAGTCTTCATGCCAGCATCAGCCCAGTACAGGCGCTTGGTCTCGTAGTCAATGGCGAGTCCGTTGGGCCAAGTCAGATTGGATGAGATGATGACAATGCGACTGGAGGCGTCCATGCCTGCGCACTCGATCTTCGGATTGGCACCCCAGTCCGTCCAGTACATGAAACTATGGAGAAAGAATAAAGCAGATGAGAAATAATGAGCACCAGGTTAAGGTTCAGATTCAAAAACATTAAATCTGTGTAATATCTCACCCTCCGACTGGGTCAACAACAATGTCCCTGGGCCGGTCTAGGTTCTCCCATATCAGGACAGTCCGCATGCTCCCATCGGCATTAGAAACTTCGATACGATCAGTACCTGAGGATCCAAGACATGACATGGTAAAATTTGAGACAATGGACTAGTCATGACAGTGATTGTGCATGGTGCATGACGCCGTTTACCAGCATCAGTCCAGTAGAGCTTGTTGGTCACCCAGTCAATTGCCAAACCTGCTGGGCTCTCCAGACTGGTGTCCACCACCACCTGGAAAAACAGGCACAACTATGACTTCAATTCCCTCAGTCTAGTTTCCACGATGCCTAATGTTACAACTTGAACCTTTGAGCTTAGATGTTTGAGATCCAGACAATAACACCAACAACACCACAACAGATCTGTCACTAATATTGATGAATTAAGCATATATCACTGTTTCACAGTTAATATTCCACCTTCCCATGTACCAATTGTGATAGCAATCAACAACTATTGTATCTGGAAACAATAATACTTTCATATCTCACTTGATTTTGTGTGTATTTTGTTTTTGTGCTCAGTGGAAAACAAGGTAAACTGAATGCAACACACATGAACTAAACTTTAGAAAATTGTGTACATTTTCTACCCAGCTTGAACTGCTGTTGAACTTTCTCATCAGCCCCAGTAGATGGCAGTGTTGCCTTAAGTCAAATCCCCACTGCTGCTTCTTCTGTTGGGTCTAGGACAACTGAGGAATGATGGGATTTCTGAGTTGAATTCACAGTATAAATGCCACTGACCTCTTGCTTGGTGCCATTCCACAGCGCTCTGTTGATAGAGTCGGTGGTGACGTCTGTCCAGTAGATGTAGCCATCTTTGGCATCCCAGTCCAGTGCCACAGCGTTGCGCACGTCAGCCAGAGGGATGACATAATCGGACATGTCCTCTGTATCAAAGCTGATTCGTCGGATGTCCGTCCTTCGGGCAAAAAGCAGGAACTTGTCAAGACCTGATTAAAGACCAAAGGTCTTCTGTCAGTCTTCTAGGTTTAACAATGGGGTCAACAGTAAACACAGCAAAACAGCACTACTACACAGACAAAGAGCAGCCCGTAAATGACAAATCCAACCAAACAGCAATATCATGATAACATATACCCTAGTACAATCACCTGCAGCTGATAATTATGATAAAATGTAGATATTTTTTATAACTTCAGGGTGTTTATGTCACATAATTCTATTTCATGCAACTATCACAAAATTATATTATATTATATATATATATTATCTTGAAATATCCTCTGCATGCACCTTTTTGTGACCCAACACATGAACTGCCAGGCTGATCAAGAAGATTAAATCTTTATTTGTGATGGTTTTACAGTAACCGCTACATAAAAAATATCAAATTTAATGCATTGAATGAAAGTCATTAAAACTTCTAATTGTTATGGTTGGCATTTATTGTTACATAATTAAATAAATATACAACATCCATCAAATTATGACACAACTTCACTGTCAGGCAGAAACCATGTATCTCCATTTTTATCCCCAGAAATTAAAGATATTGTCAGTCAGTCTTTGCGAGATTTACAAATATTTAAGTATTAATAAGAACTTCTGATTGAATTTTCCTAAAAAGTAACATTTTTGGACATACAAAGTTTCCACCCGACAGCGACGGCATCAAAGCTTAAGGTGTCTGGGAACTCACTGTTGGCACAGTTGTAGTGGTCCACCTTCTTAAAGCCGGTGGGACAGGCACAGGTGAACGTCTTGTTCCTGGGGAGACACAGGTGGCTGCAGCCACCATTGTTGGTGCCACAGCGGTTCCTGCCTCCTGGAGGAGAGACAGAGGCATGCGGCTCAGTATGAGATGATTTATGTGGTTTGAATCTCTTTTATCCAACCAGGGACCTCAGTTGCACCATCGCCTCTCTGTCTTCTTTCCTACTAACCACTATTATTTCATTGTTGAAATCTGAGGATGTAGCAATTCTTAATGGCCAATGTCTCCAATTAAAAGTGTGAGAAACTGTGGTTTTTAGCTTAATGTATTTAAAGAAATAGTTCAGCACTTGTATAAATGCTTGCTCATTCTCTTCTAGGTTTATTTGTTCATAAAACCTTGTTTATACATTTGTTTGTGTCTGCTGAGTTTTTTCCTCTCTTTCTTTCTTTGTTTCTCACTCTTTTTTAAAAAACTTTGGACTGAGTGAGGGTAGCTGGTTCTAATGCTAAGCTAACTGTAGCTTCATATCATAGCATACAAGCATGAGGCAATACAGTATATATTTAATAAATTTCAAATTGGAAATAAAAAATGTTTATAAAATTAAGGTTTCTTTTAAAAATGTAACGAAGTAAGCCTCAGCTGCAGGGCTTGTTCCTCTAAATGTCACAGTGTGCATCTGGAATTCACTTAAGTGCAGAAGCCCCCTTTGCTTTGTTTAATTAATGTAGAGTTCAAATCCGTTCATCACATGAACTAACATGACTCCATAAATCTCAACCAAACCAAGTGACTGACCTCCCTCTGCCAATACAGAGGCAGATCACAGTTCATGTTAGTGTCAAGGCTGTTTATAGTGTTTTATCAGCATGATAACCAAAACTCTCTCTTGGCCTGAACTCAAGTTCAACATGGTTTGTTAGCAGAGAACACAAGTCTTTGCTATCGTGTTGATAGATCAACTGGCTGTTTTACCACAGGGTCTAACACAAGCTGAACGAATCATTCTACCATCTCACAGTTCGCCACCGTTTTCACTCCTATGTGCTATGATACCCTTTAAAGCAAGGTCCTGTCCTCAGCCAGCTCATCTTTCTTGAGTCATTGTTTGATGTGCTGTTGTTCACCATTTTATTCTCCTACCGGCTGCATGACAACATTTTCTTTTGCTTCAGGCAGATGGATGTTTAAAAAAAAAAAAAAAAAAAGGGTCCATTGTTCTCACCCAGGATTCACATGAAGATCTGAAAGGATGTGAGGTAAACAAAATGACCATATAAGGAACCTCCTGTTCTCATTAATGAAGAACATTAGTTTTCTTTTGCCTTCAAGTCAAGCTGAAATTATGTAAAGTATACCTCTTCAATGTTGTTTGTCCATATACTGTGCCACATGTTATTGTCAGAGCTTTTTTGTAAGTGAAGACATAAAAATTATTGAACCTAAAGCCACTGACAAGCATGATTGTATCACTTGTGATGTCAGAAAGCTTTTTCTTAGACCTAGACTTTGACTGTTGCATATAAATAACTGGCCTAATTACTAGTAATGTGTGGTTCTGCCTCTGATTGTAAGACCTAGATAAAGAGAGGAGAAAATGGAACATTATCAATATGAAATAATGAACCATTTCTTGCTGTTATTTGTTACTATTGAATTCCTTCATTGTGATGCTATTGATTGCCCTGATTCAAATCACTGCTTTATGACCTTGCAGTAAACAGTGAAAGCAAAAGAGAAAAAAAAAAAAAAAATCCAATATCAACAATAAAACTTTTGATATAACATTTTTTAAGAAAAAGTCAGGGACATTTTAGGGACAGTTACCAAGCTTTAAACTCAGCATCATCATCATCTTCTGACCCGGCTGTTTACTGACCTGCGGGCTGCCTCTGAGGGTGCAGGGTGTGGATGTCCATAGGGAAGTGCAGCTTGTTGCGAATAATCTCTTGATTCTTGCCGGTGAATTTGTTGGCGCTGTTGATGCTCTTGGTGTGCCAGTCAGTCCAGTACAGACTGTCCTCAAACACTGTGATGGCAAACGGGTGGGGCAGGCCTATAGTGTGAGAGAGAGAGAGAGAGAGAGAGAGAGAGAGAGAGAGAGAGTGAGAGAGAGAGAGAGAGAGAGAGTGAGAGCTTAGACAGACTAAGAGATACTCACTGAAGTGTCTGATTAAACCAGCAATGGGCCTAAGACATTTTTCATGATAGAGTGAGCTGTTTTTTGCGTAGAAGTAGAAATCATCAAAGCAAGCTAACAGAGGCATTAATAATGTGCAAAAATATTGATTCTGTGAGGTTAATGGTAATAAGATTTCCCAACTTAAAAAAAAAAAAACAGAGAAGAACAAACGCTGAATTTGGCTGGTTCCATCAGCTCTCTCCAAACATCCTCCAATTCAGCTCTGTGGGCTTGGCTGATGTCATATCTTCCCCATTTAGAGCTGCTTTCAATTACTCTGCCTCTCATCGGCCTGTAGCTGGTTTAGTTGTGGCCGGAGAGTCCAAAAGCAGAGGCGCTCCCTCGATTTTCCTTAAGTAATGTGACTTTTCCGTCCCGAATCTAAACACATCAGGAGCAGTCCTTAAATAAGGTCAGACTGATACAAGAGGCTGATTATAGACTGGTCCAGTTCTCATCTTTGATATTAATCATTTTAATGGGAGATTTTATAATAAAGGGCAGTAGTATAGCCTTGATGACCCCGTCCTCTAACACCAACTTTCGGAGATAATAATGTTCTCATGTAAAACCCCATCACCCCACCTGTGAGCAGTGAGTTTCACGGCCTTGGCTACATTAAAAATTAGCACTGAGGCGTCGAGCTTGCGAGTGTGTTCATCTGTATAAAGTGTTGACTTGTGCTGCTAATTGTCAGTCGCAGCTTTCACAGCCCATATCAGTGGAACCCTGGTCTAAGCACTAACATGTGCAAAGGGGAACTCCTTGCAGATTTGTCAGTGGGAACATCTGCTCGGGGTGACTCTTCCACACTCGTATAAATTAACGTTCTCTTTCTCTCTCCAGCTTAATCCCTCCTCCAGTGGAGTAGCTGCACAGCCAATTGGATCAGAGTGCTGAATGGATGGAAAAAGTGATTTCTGCTGCTACATAGAGCCGTGGTGGTGGTGGTGGAGGTGGAGGTGGTGGTAGTGGTGTGGTGTGGTGAGCGTGCTGGCACAGGGCTTTTAAAAACAGTACTGCTCATTTAATGACAGTGTTTTACAGTGCAGCATAAATGTCAAGTGGTAAGTGGCTAAAACTGGAGAGAGACCAGAATGATAATGAGCAATGAGGATCAGACTAATTGTGTGTGTGTGTGTGTGTTCGAATGTAAAAGAAAAAAAGTTTTATCGTTTTCATTTATATATACATTTTATGAGCAATAAACTATCAGTTGCCCCTGTGGTCCATTTGAACGCTCCTATGTTAGTCTAAATGAACAAAGAACACATTATACTTTACCTTCATAATCCCTCAAGTCTTGGTTAAAAGTTAGAAGCAGATTTTGTCTTTTTAAAAGTATATCATTATCAACTGCTGGCTGAAACTGCAGCACAGAAACAACAAAGAGAGTGTCATCATCATGCAGTTTTCCCCACCAGACTGCATTAACAACTTTATTTTTAAGCTATTGCTGACTTACTAACTTTAACTTAGCATCTTCTGTTCACCATATTACAAATCCCTACTACTGGCACCTTCACGTTGTGTAGGAAACATTGTCAAGCGATAATCTGTACTAATCCCAAAACAACATTGTTTTACCACGCACAGAAAGTTGTGTCTAGATTCAAGCAGCTATATAAGAAAACTGGGGCCGGAAGCACATCTCTGCTTACTACCTCATTGAGAAGT
>CM076648.1:20460453-20600453 GCA_038496675.1 Rachycentron canadum | reverse complement strand
TTGGCCTTCATGATCCGGTCCAGTGTCACGTCCGACCAGAAGACCAGCTCACGGTTGTGGTGGAAGTCCAGGGCGATGGCGTTCTCCAGGTTGTTCAGCAGCAGGGTGTACTCGGAGCGATGTGGCAAAACTTGACGGATGTCGATACGGTTGGCGAACAGCAGGACTGGCTCTGGACCTGAAAGAGAGAGGAGAGATGGGCAGGGATGGAGGTGATGTGAATTAAAATGGAAAGGACAAGAGAGAGAAGCCAGACATGAGGCGAAAGTTGTAAAGTAAGAAAAAAAAAAAAAAAAAAAGAAAGAGACAAAAAAGTTTGAGTTGGGTCGGATGGTCACTTTTAATAACAGCAAGCATTAATCTCAATAGAGGTGAAGGTCTGGCTGCTGGCAACTGACAGACAGTCTTGACCTGGGTTTAACTCTAGTCTGCAGTAGATTTATGGGCTGTTGTACCAGGCCTGCACTCTACCTCCACTGCATATCTAAATCTAGTCCAGACCCTCCGAATGAGCCGACCTCATTCTGAGCCCAACACCCCAGAGCAGAGGAATGGATACAGTTACTGTTGAGGCAAGTATAAACACTATGCAACCCTGTTTTTATTGGAGGTCAAACCCCAGTGATTCTTTGTGGTCACATGTCAAGGTTGAAACATAGTATGGTGGTTTTTACCCAGAGCTTTGCAGCTGCGCTTGTCAGGCCGGAGCTCATAGCCCTGAACACACCAGCACTGAAACCCTCCCTCCGTGTTGGTACAGCCCTGGCTGCAGTAGCCTTCTTCTGCACACTCGTCCACATCTGGAGAAGACAAAAACAGGCAGAAGACAAGAGGGGATGGACAGAGAGATCAAACTCAATGAATTCAAGACAAAAAACAAAGTGTGCTGAAGTGGCAGGGAAGTGAAAAGACACACACACATCCACATCCTACTTTCCGTTAAACCCTTAAAGTTTGAATGAATTTCTTGACACCCTGAGAATCTGGAAACAAATATCACCAACAAAACCTTTGACTTGTGGCAAAATTCTCATATTTGGATCCACCCCAGTTTCTAATCAATACTTTTTTTAGCCCATAGCAAAACTTTCCACAAAATTACATGGAAATGGGTTCATGCATTTTTGAAATATCCCATTAACAGGAAGACAAACTGAGAAACTAGGAGTGAACACATGAACTCGAAGAGTTGGCTATATTTAAGAAGTATTTCTGTCTACAGTTACATGGTGCTAACTTGTTCTTCAGTTATATTTTGTTACTTGTTGAGTTTTTGTCTGATCTTTGAACAGAAGTTAGTGAGTTAGGTTTTCTCTTTGGGTTTTTTGCGTACTTTTTTGGGTAGGTTGCTTAGCAACTGGCCGAACGTCAAACCCTACAGAGGTCATGAATATTAACACCCTGATGTCAGATTGTAATGCACACACACACACACACACACACACACACACACACACACACACACACACACACACACACACACACACACACACACACACACACACACACACAAGTGGTACCCTGGCAGGCTTTGCTGTCGTCCATCAGTCTGTATCCAGTGTGACAGGTGCACTGGACCAGTCCTCTGACCATCTGACACTTCTGGGAGCAGCCTCCGTTATTCTGGTTACAGTTGCCCTCGTTGGAGCGCAGACCTGCACAGGGAACATAAACACAGCACGCTGATTCAGTACAGGCAAACAGACACAATGTAAGAAGTATCTGGTGTCAAGCCTTGAAAGATTTCTGGCCCACAGGCGGGTGAGGCCTGAGGATGGTGACGTTGGTCAGCCTGGTCCTGGCTAAGAAACCAAAGACCCGAACCTCACCTTCACCAGCACCTGTGTGAGGTTTTCATTCCCTCCGAATTTTCAGGCCGTCCAAGACAATGAATTGTGTTATTTTTGGTGACTCTCTAAACTTTCCATATAAGCTTAAAATTCCACTTGTACACAAAAATATTTTTAAAAGCCAAAGTGTAATGAAATTTACTTGACACTTTAATTAAGTCACTCTGGACCAAGTGGTTTTCTTTCTTTAAAATCCCTCACACACAAGCTCATTATACATATTTTAATCTAATAGACAGATTGCAATGGAAAATGCAAATAAATTTATTCCCCACAAGAAGAGAAACACTATGATTAATAGTACTGTAATAACACTGCCAAATACGACCTTACAGCATAAAAAGTATGTAATGATGCAGTGATAACCTTTAAAACTTAATTGTATATAACCTTCCACAAGAGGCTTTGTTCTTTGACTAATGTCAAGTTGTCAAATTTGACAGCATCAACAAATTTCAATTGACATTCATTCGATTTAAGAGCTTCTTCATATTCTGTGAGAGCTTTAAAGGCTGAACTTTAAAGTCTTCAGCCTGTAGCATTGACGCTGATGTCAACTCACGGCAGTCGTGGTGTGGGCGTTCGTCTGTCCCGTCTTCACAGTCGTTGGCCTCGTTACACACCTTCCTCTGACCGATGCAGCGGCCGTTCCCACACTGGAACTGATCAGGAGCACATGGAGGAGTTTCTGTGTGGAGATAGGATGACAGAGTTTTCCACAGCATTTATAATTAAGTATTTACCCCTTAAATATCTCTGGTTGTAGCTGACGTCTGTGTACATTGATGTGATTAACATGAGCAGGATTGTGGTATCACACCCACTCTGCCACGCAACGAATAACAGTTGTAGCTGCTTGGCCAAGTGCTTTATGTTGTAGTTAACCTCCATTAACCTCCCCACCAGTGAGTCCAATTCTATAACACTACATATGAGTGTTGATTATCAGCTTGTTTGAAAGTCTCATGGACGACGCCGTGTGTCCAGGGACTCCAAATGTATCAGGCTGAACTCTAGGGAAATGCACAAATGACGCAAAATATAATTTGACTGAAAACTGTAAACCATAAAAGTGACATAACTTTAAATATTTCATTACATATAAAACAAGGGCCGCAGCAAGCAACTACAAAAAGACATCTAAGATAAAGTACTGCAGTAATTTTACACTTTTATAAGGGGAAACTTAAGGAAAATTTGGTTGCTGATGGTTCATGCAAAATGCTGCCACCAGGATTCAGAATCCAGGTGAAAATTGTTATAAAAAGAAGTATAAACTTTCTATCTTCACCTTGTCTCTGCTGCCTGTATATTGTTCATTTCAATACCAAAATACAGGTCAGTTGTAGTTGTTTGTCTTTCCCTCAATGAGCAAACTGCAAGACTGATCAGTCTTTTGTTTGAAATCTGTGTTCTTCATCCAAAAAAAAAAAAAAAAAAGTGTGTTTGTTTGTGAGCAGAGGAGGACTGTTCTCTGCTGTTGTCATAACTACGACTGAAGCTCGTGTTATATTTAGCTTCTGAAAACAAGATAACAAACACAGTCTTACCGGTCTTCTCACAGCCCTCTTCATCGCTGCGGTCCGAGCAGTCGTCCTCCCCATCGCATTTCCATGACAACCGAACGCAGCGCCCGGTTCCACAGCGGAACTGGTCGGCCATGCACATGGACGTGGCTACAGGACACACACACACACACACACACACACACACACACACACACACACACATTTTCATCCTTCAATCAGCTGGTGTGAGCTTTTTATAGAGCGTGAAGTCAGATAAAAGACAGAAACTGATGCAAACAGCTGTGTGAATGGGGAATAAAAAACGTGTACACACATATTTGTAGATACACAACACTGTGATGAGATTTGCTCAGCAGCTACTCACTGCAGTTTTTCTCGTCTGAATGGTCGTCGCAGTCATACTCGCCGTCACACCTCCAGCTGGCGTTGATGCACATCCCACTGCTGCACATGAATTCAACCGATCTGCAGGGCTGGTGGGAAGCTACACACACACACACACACACACACACATACACATACAGTAATTACAGAACACAGCAACCAATGACATTGCAGCTGCATCTTCACTGCATCTTCTTTTAGAGGGTAACAAAAGTCTTTCAATCAAAAAATGTCATACGACTTCCTCAATACTCACAAAATGATTTAATAAATGTCAGACTTGCGTGTTAATCTGTGACATGGTGAAATATGTATTTCTCCTAGTGTCGTTCTTTTTTGATCTATTTTTCCTTTCCTGAAACTCATCTAATAATCACTGGTTAAATCATTATTTGATTAATCAACTAATCTCTATCAATTCTGATAATGGATTCATCATTGCAGTCATAAAGATGCTATAGATCCAGATGCTGAAATGTAAATGCAGTGGTTTGCTACTTTTCTCTGTTAAATATCATTGAATATATTTTACAAAAGAAGGGATTTAAGAAAACCGTAACACTATTTTCAAACATTTTATAGACCAAATGATTAATTGATTGATCAGAAAAATAAGTTTGGACCCAAACTGACTTCTAATACAAGGCTCAAAGCTGCACAGAGTAGAAGCCACTGGAGACGAACAGTGTAATCCTCTCTGATTTCTGTCCATAGAAAAAAAAATTATATCCCATCATTGGTTGTGTTTATTTTGACTGCTTTATGATCCTCTCTGACGAGAGATCATAGCTACCCCACCTTTAAATCTCCCACCACATCTCTACATGTGATCAGATCAAAGCGAGGCTCAAACTGGCGGCAGATGAAGACGGAGGTGGACGAGAAGATTAAAGCCGAATCAAACATAAGCATCTTAAATCCTGAGTGTCTCTGATCGCGCGCTTGTGTGTGTGTGTGTGTGTGTGTGTGTGTGTGTGTGTGTGTGTACTTCTTTGACATGTTTCCTCCTGACAGCACGAGTCTGCTCCCATCGAAGCTACAGTGGGCGCGAGATAAGGGAGGAACGAAATGACAAGCGAGGGAATGCACAGGGAAGAAAGGAAAAAAAGAGATGCCGTAGAGCTTCAAGCATCCCCGTACAGACTTATCAACTGGGCGAGAGAAGAGAGAGATGATCAAAACAGCAGGTGGCTCACCCACAGAGAAAGAGAGAGAGAGAGATAGTGGCAGGTTTATAGGCCACAAGAATCAGCGTGGGATGCCGATGAACACACTGACGCCCACACACACACACACACACACACACACACACACACACACACACACACTCAAATGATTCATCCGCCCTTTCTCTCTCACCTTGTTGCTCTCACCACTTCTTTCTCTCTCACACACATACACGCACAAAAACCTACCAACTATGCCCTTTCATCTTTCTAGCTATGCACCCGAAAGCAGTATCAGTGTTTGCGACAAGGCATGCGAGTGTGAGTGTTTTTGGATGTGTGTGTTTATGTGTGTGTGTGCATTCATATAACAGAGAAGGCAGAGAGAGAGAGCGAGAGAAAGAGAGAGAGAGAGAGAGGGAGGCTTCTTCTCTAACAAAGCGCCCTTCATGTGTCTGGAGAGTTGATGCCAAGGAATGCTGTCTGAGGATGGGCTGTCTTATGCCTCTGAGGAATGCCTCCTCTGTGTGTTTGTGTGTGTGTCCACAAACTATCTGTATGTTTCAGAAAGCCAAGGCGTCTTCAAACTTTTATCCACGCCTCATAAGACAGATTATTCTTACTTACACTCTTATTCTCATTCAGGTAAAAAAATGAATAAAATAAATAATTAATAATAATAAATAATAAAAAACAGAAATTAAAGATACAATTGATCCTTGATTGTTTTTTTTTTTTAGGTTTCCTGTCATTGCTTAGTGTGTTTGAGTTTCTCCTGACATCTGCATCTTTTCAAGTGTGTGTGTGTGTGTGTGTGTGTGTGTGTGTGTGTGTGTGTGTGTGACAACTCCTTGTTAATTTAGATCTGATTGTGATGTAGCTTATTGCCTACACAGTTATTTTGGGTATTTTGGTCCATCTCCTCTTCTAGTGCCGTTTTTTTCATGTCTGCTCAACTTTCTGAAAAATGCTAAACACTTGCGAAGAGAGGCGGCAATTAAAAAACCTGGATGTGGGAGGAGACGAAAGAGAAACAAGAGAGAGCAGCTCAGATGTCTAACATGACCTCACAGACGATCAAACGACGGTACAAAACCTTGGAGCCGTGCTTATCGCACTGCAGATAAAGGCATGAAAGGGGGAAATCACTGTGTGTGTGTGTGTGAGTGTTTATGTGTGTGTGTGGGAGAAATGTGGTGGGCTGTTATAGACAATGAGTGAATGAAACGAACATGTGAGAAGTCAGAGATGAGAGAACGAGCGGGGAGATGCTGGGAGATTTGTCAGCAGCAGGCAGCGTCTCCGGAGTGAGGAGAGCGAAACATGATAGTCTGTGTTAATCAGGACTGTTGCCCTACTCTGTGTGTGTCTGTGTGTTTGTGTGTGTGTTACAGAGACTGAAAAGATGTAACAGACTGAGTGTTTTCCAGCTCTGGCAGAAGCTGTTGAGCGGCCGTCTGCAAACAGCAGCTGTTCTCAAGCTGAGCTCAACCTGCCATCCAATGTTAACATGTGAAATCCACACCAAGCGATATGATGAAGTACAGTCGCTGGCCCTTAGACACTAGGAAGATCTCTTGCAGCACCTAAATCTTCAGTATTTCTCTACTGTTCTGCTTCTCCACTGTGGAACCTGTGGCGTTTTTGGGTGGCTCAATGCACAAAAACAACCATCAACAGGTCACCCTATGTATCACACACATCTCTTTTGTGTGCAGAGCTTTTATATCCACAAGATTTAAGTTTCAACTTGTCCACAATTGGTGCAACCACCAAAAGTTCAGATTCATGCCTAAACTTAGACTTCCTGTTAAGATCCTACTATGATCTTTTAAACTCCAGTTGAACTTGAGCAGTTCAGCTACAGATATCTTCAGGACTTGAGGACGTGTTGCTATTTTGGGCCATGTGCTGTATTGCCATTGGGATACATGCAGAGAGAGAGGCAGAGAAGAAGGGATAGATAGAGGGAACTCTAACTCTAATCTAATGTTGTGACAGAGGACTGATCTCTCATAGGAGCTTCACCTCCCTCTCCTGCACAAGGTGCTTAAAGAATGTTTTTCTATGCATTTGTGTGTGTGTGTGTGTGTGTGTGTGTGTGTGTGTGTGTGGGGGGGGGGGGGGAGTTTTAAAGTAATGTTTTGTGAAACCTTCACTTCTGTCAACGATTAGCCTAAAGATAGAGGTTTCATTTTGCTTCACTAAGTTCAAGGTTTTGTCATGTAAAGGTTAAAGGAAAAGTAAGTGCATTAGTGACTGGGGGGGTATAATTCGTTTAAGAAACACCTGAAGTCAGTGTCGGGTCTTCGTTTTGTTTTGCGGTAAAACTTACAACAGTCCGACTCATCTGACCAGTCTCCGCAGTCGTCGTCTCCATCGCAGTGGTAGATGTCCAGGATACATCGTCCGTATGCACACTGGAACTCTTCCACGCTGCAGGTGGCTGTCATCACATCCGAGGCTGCACACAGAGATTCAGATGTGTTAAACAGATGCTGATGCTAGAAATGACAGTGCAGCAGTTGGCTGTTTGAGGCTCTTTGAAGCTTCAACTGTTGTGTGCAGACTGTCAGAGATTAGTTCAGGCTCCATGTTAAGACTCTGCACATGTCTACATGCTCTGCTGTAGACTGGCTTCTCTTAGATCTTCAATCATGAAGATGCAGCCTGAAGAGTTTTTGATTGGAGAGTCTGGACTGACTGAAAACTCTGTAAACTTTCTTATTTAGAATAAATTATTTCATCTTTTGACTTTGGATTCAATTATTTTGGATGTGAGGACAAACGCCAGTTATTATTTATGGCTTTTCTTTTTATTCTGCCACTTCGCTGCCAGAGATAAGTTCCCTGTTTGAAGTCTCTACGGAGCACTTGACTCCCCTTTCTTACAAAAAGCAATATAAGAAAATAAAAATAATAATAATTAAAACTGCAACTGGGGTTGAACAGGACCTCACACTTTTGTGGTTGCTGAGGGTGTTGGCAGGAGCCCTACGTTGTCACAATTGTGACATTACACTCACAAGTTAGATTTCTCTCATGGACTATTATGTTGTTATCAAGTGTAGACCAAATTATGAAAATTTCAAGTAAATCAAATGTCACATTAACTATAGTGCCCGTAGACAGTAGGTGATGAATATATCTATAAATCGTCATGTAAATGTCTTGGCTGGAACTCATATCAAATATTGGAAAATGTATAGTTGAGTTCCAGCAACATAAACTTTCATGGTGAATTAACAAAATTTGCCACAATGCCAAGGACATGCCATTCAACGATCCTTAGAAAATTTATCCATTTATCATAGTAAAGGTCTTAAGATTGTGCTGACCATATGTAGAGTTGATCCAATTAAATCTCTAGGTGGAGTTTGTTAAAGTATGATGCCTGCAAATGGCAAAAATATTGCCCACTAAATTGAAAATGGCAGAGCTCTGAGCTCTGAAACACAAGACGAGAAATATTCTGTCTGTGTGAAACGTAGTACGGCTACTTCACTGAAATTATTATTCTCTAACCTAGATTCTGGAAAACAGGTTTCTCTTTTTAATGATTTTTATGTCTGATGCTTTAACGTGAGAAACATCCAGCCTTCCTTGTGGTGTTCCTCCACACACAAGAATAACTTACGACAGTTTTCCTCATCTGATCCATCCTTGCAGTCTGTGTCTCCATCACAGTACCAGTGTTCGGCGATACAGCTGCCGTCTGTGCAACGGAACTCCTTGTCCGAACATTTACGCATGTCTGGCACAGAAAACACAAGAATCGGATTTGTAAGACAGTGCGAATGAATGAATGATGTGCTTGCGTGCTGGTGTTCCTGCGCGCCTCAGTACATGTACTCACCGCACTGTTCATCACTGTTGTCCCCACAGTCGTTGTCACCGTCACAGTGCCAGAGGCTGCGAATACAGTAGCCATTCTGGCAGTGAAACTCATCCTCCTCACACTCCCTGGGTGCTGCAGAGAGGAAAAAGTAAGGTTTCAGAGGACAAATAATGAGGATACAACCAAAGAAAAGAGCAGATATTGTGTGAGAAGGCATCTAAAACTGTGCTGACATCAGGGAAACTGTAGCTTTTTATGTGAGACTCAGAGCAAAGGGCTGAGGAGAAGAAACAGATTTTTCTCTCCATAAACATGCTGAAGTCTCCTGAGGCTGCAGGTCTAGAGCTCAAAGACTCCCGTGGTTCGATTTCTGTGCGCAAAAGACATGTGGTCGACAGCACAATGAGGAAGAAGGGTATCTTCACAGTCACTGGGTGATCAGGGGGACAACATTTGCTACTGTAATGATAAGATTTATTCAGCTCTTTTCCAAGACAAGTAACAAAAACCCACAAAATCAAACCACTTTAACTGGAACTGTGGCTGCAAAAATCTGGCAATCCATCCTTCAGGGAGCACAGAGGCTGTGGTCAAACCACAATCTGAGCATAATCCTCATCTTCATTGCTCCGGTCTAATTTACCTAGAACAATGTTTCCTGTCTAGAGCATACTAATCATGTAGAAGTTTAATGTCCATTTTTACTTGACTTGGACATTTTGCCATTAGCTAATTCTGAGATATTTTGACTAGGGATGTCTTGAGAACCGATACTTTGGCAGTTGATGCTAAAATCCCGAAAAGAAGATGGTACTAGTTTTTCTCCAGCAATGCAGATACAGAAGGTACCATGTGATTCTTTCAGGACTGACGAGTGTAATAACCTACAAGCTTTGTGGTGACGTCTTAGAGTATAACAGTCAAAGAGGAGAAGAAAAAGGCAGGCACAGTAAAATAACATAAATAAATAACAGTGGCGGTGAAATGGCTGCAGCAAGTGCAGGTGCAGCATTTGTACTTGATGCGGGTCAGCAAATGGTGCCACAGGTGGAAACACCTCAAACTTATCTAAGCAGCTCAAAGACAGACAAACATCCAGAACTCAGGCAGAGGGAGCTTCAGTTTATATTAAGATGCTGTCAAAACGTTCATACCCTGAAATTCTACCTGTTGCAGGAAAACCTGCAACAGGTAATCTTCTTTTCAAGTTTTATCATTGAAATGTATAAGATGCAACATAGAGCAACATAAAAGGTCCAAACATTTCTGCTCACGAATCATTTTCTTGTATTGATCAGCCAAATTAATAAAAAAAAATATCTATAGTACTGTGCAAAAGTCTTAAGCCACCAATAGCTTTGTTGTTTTAATGTCTATCCATATTTATTTCCCATTTTCAGCATCATGATCCCATCAATTTGGACAATGTGGCTGATATCACTGGCAGAAATGCAGCTTCAGACCAGGACAGAGCCTCCACCATGTTTCACTGGAGGCAGCAAGCACTCATTCTACATCTCTTTCAACTCTTCTTTTCATATATTGTTGACAATTGGACTCAAAAATTTTAAACTTGGATTTGTCGCTCCATAATACTCTTTTCCACTGATCTTCATTCCAATCTTTCTGAGCTTTAGCATTTCTTGGCTGAAGCTCAGTGGTTTCTTGGCTGCTGCCCTTCCCCAAAGCTCATTCCTGATCAAGCTTCTTCAGACTGTAGAAGGGTCAACTTGGCTTTATCCTGATGAAGCTGCCAGATGCTGAGCCAGGTCTTTGCTGGACTTCTTCTGGTCTCTCAAAGAAGAAACTGAGAAATTTCCCATCAGATTTTTCTTGGCCGTTCAGTCCTTTTTTGTCCTTGACCTCTCCGGATTCTTCAGATTTCTTTATAACAGCTTGAATACCACATCATGAGTATCCACTTTGTTTGATGATTTCTCTGAGAGTGGCCTTGCTGATTTTATGTCAAATTCTATGATATTTGTCATTTTGAATGGAATGATGTGATTGAAAGTTAGTCTTATACATATTAGCAGTTTCCAATGAGATAACTTCATACAACTTGTGTGTCTAATGTTCAAACATGTCTTGCACAAACCTGGTGTAAACCTGGTGCTTTTTCACAGCATCATTTTGAAATGAAATAGTCAAATACAAATACAGGTGTTAGCAATGACATTAATAATGGCTCTATTCTATTTAGGTTTAAG
Organism: Rachycentron canadum; assembly: GCA_038496675.1. NCBI lineage: Eukaryota > Metazoa > Chordata > Actinopteri > Carangiformes > Rachycentridae > Rachycentron > Rachycentron canadum. The sequence continues at coordinate 20,589,476 of CM076648.1, read as the reverse complement.
AGCCAGGTTCCAGTGTAAGAGGAGGTCACACTGAAGACTCACCACTTTAGGTTATAGAAGCAGTTTTTTATAATTTTGTTCTGTTGTTTAATACTGCTACACATTTACTGTATTTACTGTTTGTATTTTAACAATGAGACTGAGAAATAATTATATATGGTCATTGTAGCATTGATAAAAAAACAAATCCAATGGTGGCCTAAGACTTTTGCACAGTACTGTATATATTTCCTGATAAATCAGGATTGGTTTAATTTACTGGACCTGTTTAAGGTATGAATGAAAACTGTTGGCTGCTGTAGGCAACACAATGTAGTTTCACCAGACAGTTAACCTTGAGAAGAAGAAGAAATAGAAAACGTGTCACTCCCTCAGGTGAACTTTCGACACTATGACATTGAGAGTGTTTCAGTTTCAAACACTTTCAATTATCAACAACTCCTCCACCTTGCTCCTTTTAATCATGCCTGCATTGATAAAAGGCTGAATGCATTTTCAAAACACTGCTTTTCTACTGTTACAGCTGCAATCAATGGCAGAGCCGTGCCTCCCTTGCCTGGGGGCCACGTAAGCAGCTTCGTCAAGGAGAAGCAATGATGGATGGCCCCTGGCAGGAGGTAATCTATAATTTATCACTGCCATGTGTGAGTGTTTGACAGCGGAGACAAACACAGAGAGAGATAAGGAGAGACAGAAAAAAAACAAAAAACAGTTGTTTTTCTTTATATCAGAGAAATTTATCATCTTTTCTCAACCGTGTTGCAGCATGACAGCATGAGTCAAGGCTACTACTGACACACTGCACTTCTCAGATGAGCGACACGACATGAGACTCCAGGGCCCGTGTGTTTACATGTGCATGTGTGTTTTGTACACTTCTTGATGTTATTAATATTTCAGCACACTCAAAAAGAAAATCATTGATAACTTGCACAGGAGATGCATCTGAAGTCAGCAGTGATGTGCCTTTCCATGAACAATACTGAAGTTAGTCGAGCTAAGAGCGACTGTGCTTTGTACCAAAGAGAATATACTCTGTGCAGACTTTTAACAGAGAGGCCTGTGACTCATCATCAGCAGAGACGCTGCTGTTTGTAATAGGATTATTTAATATATAATATTTATTTTTCAAGACTTTCAGAAGCATAAACACAACTCAATATCTCAATATCCTAATATCTTTCTAAATTCAGTCCATTAAAATTGACGCAACTTTTAGACAGCAATATGGGTAACAATATATATAAGAATATGAGTTGTTCCGATACCAGTCTTTAGGTCTATACACCCATCTGATACCATGTAATTTAATAATATTTAATAACACACTTAATAGTTTTTCCAGAAGTCAATTCGTCTCCGCTGCTCTAAAACAGTAGCTTCCACACAAAGTTGTGCTGTGCAGTCACTGATTTCCAGTAAATCAGTGTAGTTAAGTGCTATTAAGATTATTGCCATTAGCAAAACGTCAGCTATTTGGCAACACGACACACTGGAAAGTCCCACCAGTAAAAAGGCAACGTGTTCACTGTGCAAGGCTTTAATTTTGAAGAGAGACGCCAGCGTGAAGACAAATTGTACAGGAAGTGTTATTTAGTCTTTGGCATTCATGTCTCTGAAGGATTTAACTTGATGCATATAACAATGACAGCTACCACAGCACATCTGTACAGGGTAAATAGTAGACAGCTGGCTTTTTTTTAATTTATTTTTTAATGCAACAGTATTAGGGTCAGTGTATCAGTGGACTAAACACAAGTTCAGGTGTTGGAATTGTAACAAGAAGGAAGAAATCTCAATCTCTATAAGAGAGAATTTGTTTTTCTATAGTATTAGAGCACTACAAGCCAACATCTAAAATGTTGCTGTCATTACTTCACTACAGATCAACCAACACTGGGTTAGGGTTAGCTGGATAATTCAATAAGAAGAAAAATTCAATAATGGAAATATCAGCTGACATTTTATATATATATGCATTTTTGATGTGGATTCCTTATGTTTGTCCATTAAAAAGTTGTGATCAGTCTGTACTGAGCAGGATGCTGCCCTCTGAACAATTAAATAAAGGTAATGGAGCTAATAAAGGCTTTATTTTTTTTTAAATTACCTTAAACATATCATTAGCATGTTTATATTCTGTTTCTAATCAGTCAATACTGATATGATGTGTGTGTGTGATAAGTAAATATAGTTCAATATGAGCCTGGCTGAATGATCAGTCTCTTTTGACCACTAAACCTCAAATGACCTCACCCACAGCTGAACGCCTCTCCCCCTGTAAAAAGAAGAAAAGGATTTGAAATCACAAAAACCCAACAGCAGGTCTAAATGAGAATTTAATTTTACCTGCACCACGGACAAATACACTCATTTATTCAACAACAAAAAGATAATTGATTCTCTCCCTTCTCCCACCAACGAGGTAAACAGAGGAAGGTTGGAGGTCAACAAGCCCTCAAGACGCTCATCATTCATACAGAAGCCAAACGTCAAAGGGCAAAGGGCACTGAGAGTCATTACCAGGCTGCCTGTGTGTGTGTGTGTGTGTGTGTGTGTGTGTGTGTGTGTGTGTGGTGAAATGAAATGGTTGTTGTTTTTTTTTTTTCAATGAAATGTCTTTAAAACTATTCAGAATATCTCGTTGAAACACACACACACACACACACACACACACACACACACACACACACACACACACAGCGAGACACACCTCAGTCTCCATGTTTGCCAGAAATCTTGACAACTACTTCAGCTCCACCCGAGCGTAGAGGATTGTCTCCCCTTCTCTAAATAATGAAATAAAACACCACTGCATGGCAGGGAGAAACAAAATATATTGGGAGGTGAAAGACAGACCGGGGCGAAAGAATGAGGAGAAAGAAAGAAGCATGAAATAATAAGTAGTTTTGGGAACAGGGGAAAGAGGGAAATTTACTGGGCATGAAGATGAAAAATTCATAGCCAGCTTCCCCATCAGGAAGTAATTCGGCGTCTGGCTCCTGATAGAGTATGTGGGTCAACAAAGGAGGAGGAGAAAATACTGGATGACAGACAGACAAGGAAAATCATTCAGAGGACAAAGAGCTAAACCTGCCAGTGACTGCTGCACATACAAACTACATGAGGTAGAAGCACACACAGGAAACGATCACAGTCAGGTTTGGGCTGAATCTGCTCTTACAGGTTTCTGTTAAAGCGTGAAGCTGCTTTCATCAGCTCGATTAAAGGGAAACAGGAAACAATGATGTCAAAACACTTGAATTAGTTACGCACTATGTTTTTGACTGAAAAACCCTTATTGTATAGAAAACACTATCTGTAGATAGAAGTAAATCAGACAGACAGTGTTCTGGTTCCAGACCCACACGTCGTCCTATCTGGACCTTGGCCTGTAACCTATGCATGATTGAGAGTTATTACACTTTGACGAAGCGTTTCTGGTTTAGACATTTCTATTTTTGCTTTCAAGCCTTTATGTCGCTGGTCACGTGAGGCTACATAACCAATCATTGTGACTTGAGTCGGTCGGTGAGATGAATTAGATCTTCCTCGTCTATTAATCTCCCTCTACCTCTTACCTGTCTGACAATTCCTTGCCCCTTGACTCAGGGAACTCACCTCCAGTGCTTTTCTAGTCCTATTGACCACTCAAAGCACTTTACAATGGAAATCACGTTCTCCCTTTCACACACACATCCATACAGCGCTTTCTACTACGCACATAGCTTCTACCATACACACCCACACTGACAGAACAGTCATCTGAGAAAACTTAGGGTTCAGTATCTTGTCCAAAGTCGCTTTCATGCAGACTGGAAGAGCCAGGTATCGAACCATCGACCTTCTAGTTAAGACTCACGCTACCCTCTGAGCCACAGCTGCCCTTACGCAAGACATCTGTAATAATGACTCTCTTTCTATCTAACACACCTCTTCAAAGGAGCCTTCTCCAACACTAATGTTCAATACAATTACATTCAATCTAATTGGTTTTGTTTCTGGCTTGTACTTTCTATTTAATCTTTTAATGTGTGTGTTGTAAGGTGTCCCCGAGTGCCTTAAAAGGCGCCTATAAATAAAATGTATTATTATTATTTATTATTCAGTGAAGTAAGTGGAGAAAGTGAGATAGAAAGAGGGAAAGAAAGAGAGAGGAAGGTGTTAAAGCTCTTCAGCTGTTAAGCTGTGTTGAGATTTTTGTTTGTTTGTTTTGTTTTGTTTTGTTTGTTATAAAAATGGCTGAGACTGTTGGTCAACTGCTGGAGAAATGTTAACGTGATGGAACAGCCGAAGTGCTGAACCTTTGGTTGAGGAAATCGTGTCTGACTGGACCTCTGCATGTTAACTGAATACCCCTGCAGTGACGGGACACTGTCTGACGTCGACACGTGTTGTCTCCATCGGGAACGCGTTACCCCCTGTAGCTAATTCTGTCCTGAAACAGAGTTTTAAGTGTGATTAAAGTGAATTGCCAGCTGACAGTGTGGAGGAAGACTGCACACATGGAGCCTCCTGAGTCATTTCAGCTAAATACAGAGGATAAAAGTGGACCATGTGTTCACTGAATCTGACCACCAACTCCTCCCTGACTAATGGAGCATTACACACACACACACACACACACACACACACACACAGACACACACACACACACACACACACACACACAGGACACCTGTGAGAACCTTCTCACTGATATGATGAGATCACAACCCCAGCCTCTAAGCTCAACCTGAATCTAATTCTAGCCTTAAAGTGATATTTGCATTAGATGTCAACATTCGGTACTTCTCAGTGAATCCCTTATCTCCCATAATGCAATAGCGCATTTTCTTTACACCCTTCAGGGCTGATAAATGCAGATGTATTTCAAACCCAACACCAACAGTCAGTCAAACAGGCTTTCTGTAAAAACAAACCCTGATGATACTGAAACCATATTCATCTCAGCCTCTTGATTATAATTCTGCTGCAGATATTTAGATAGTCTTGTATAAGCATTCGCTTGTTAAAAAGTGGCTAATTCTGACTATTTGTATGAAGCAGCAGCAGCAGGTGCTTCTAGCCCTGTAGAGCCCTGCATCAAAGCAATGCAGGCAACTTCTTTAGTGTGGGCGTGTTGTTTAGGTGAGACTTCCAGCTTGAGTAACAAATGAAGGTATTTAAAGGCTGATCAGGTGCCACAATGATGCACAAGGTTTTATAATACTCACAGGCAGGCATCTATTTTGCATCTCTGGATTATCACAGCATCCATTGTTTTATTTAACAGCAGAAAAACTGTTGTTCACATTACAAAGTTATTGTCCAGAAATGTGCACTTGCATGTGTGTGACTAGTCAGAGCAGCACCTCGCCAGACGATGCTGTTGAGTTGCAGCACAAGTTGAGGCAGGTTTTGCTGAAGGTCCCCTCACCCCGCTGTGTTGGCAACCCCCCAGTGCACCAACAGACCGGTTCAATTCAAATGAACGAGAGCGCCGCGTTTCTCACACTGGGTTCAAAGGCCTGACGACCTTGGAGTAATGCATGAACGCTCCCAAGTCAGAACGATGAGAGGTTTTCCTCTAGAATCTGCCAACGATGCATGAATGCAGTGTTAACTGCTTAAACAGCTCTTTGATGAGGTGAAGAACAGACTCTCACTTTCCAAAAGCAAGATGTCGATCTTAAAATGGACCTCACGAAGGCGCACAAAAACACACACACACACACACACACACACACACACACACATATATATGCACCTACCCACCAGGAAGCAATGCAGAGATACACAAATATGACTATAGAAATAGACACACTCCTCACTTAACTGCAGTCCACGTTCTGCCTGGCAGGCAGCTGAGGGGTATTTTGGAATGAACACACATGCACGAATGCGCACACACACAATCACACATAGACACACACACAGACACTCCCACAAATCAAAACAGGAACAAAATAAACCAAGGGCAAAGGTCAGAGAATGCCTTGTGTGGTAAACGTGGGAGTGCTGACCTCTTGCAAGAGTGTGTCTGTGTGTGAGAGAGAGTGAGCCAGGCAACTTCTTTAGACTGAAAACAAACACCTCATTGCACATGGCTGCCTCAAACATCTGTCCACTTTAATTACTCATCCCCCTGAGCCTGGCAGAGCAGGTCGAGTGTGTGTGTGTTTGTGCGTGCGTGCTTGTGAGTGTGACGGCGCATATCGATGTGACTGCCACCGATTGTTTTGGTGACGAGAGAGAGCCGGTGCACTTACGACAGTCCTGTTCATCGGAGTCGTCCTCACAGTCGTTGTCGCCATCGCACACCCAGGAGCGACGGATACATTTGCCGTTGTCGCAGTGGAAGTCCAGCGGCGAGCAGGTGGGGAGCACTGCAAACAAACAAGGATAGACAACGAGCGTGTCAGCAGGGACACGCAAGCAAACGATGTGAAGCAAGAAGACAGCAAACGGGTTTACGCACATATTGAGTGACATTGCATCCTAAAAAGATCAATTTAACATTTTATCATGAAAAAAACTACAATGTGAACAAAACACTACATGTATTGTGATATTAAACACTGAGAAATTATATGATGTTATTTTTTTTTGTCAAGTCTATTTAATGCGATATTCAAGGCTCAATATCTTTCTTCAAGATGCGGTGAGTCTGTTTGTTGTTGTTAGCTGTATGTGGTGTGTAATGTTGTCTGTGTGTGTGATGCGTCTCTTGTATTTACTTTCAAAGCCTAGATTCTGTTGTTCCTTCAATGTTTTGCCACATAAAACAACAGCTCTCATGTCTTTAAAATCCTATCATCACATTCACTTTCAGGAGCTCGTGTTGGTTTGTTCAGAAATTTTGCCTGCGTGCTTGAAAGCTAAGCTAAGGCTAAGTAGAATAGGCCAAGCTTTCTTAGTGACAAGTTTCTGTACTTTCCCGTTTTCTACCAAACTGTTTGAAAACAAGAAGCTACAACACTTAATATGAAATACTGTCTGTTGTAGTTTTTGTTTAGCTGCTTGAATTCAATCTAAAATTGGCAAAATGATCCAATCAAAAAAAAAAAAAAAAAAAACTGAGTAAACAACATTACGGATCTGATCTGACGTTCAACACAGACTTATTAGTTTTCTTTATTTTCAAGACAGATCTGGGTCATAATTCACAGATGAAAAAAAGAAGGGCCATCGTTGGAAAATGATTCATCTGTAGTTTCAGCTGCTGAAATGAGATTATTTGTCTGTGATGGTGAACTGTATGTGTTTGAGTTGTGGATGTTTACTTAGACAAAACAAAATATTTCAATCTGTCTTGGGCTGTAGGAAGTTAAAAGTCTCAGAACTTGAATCATTTAATTGAAAAAAATAAATAAATAAAATTTGTCTGGTATTCAAGAGTTAAAAGTGAAATAAAGTAGACTAATTCATGAGTAAACTCATGATGTCATGTGAATCCAATACAGCGATGAAGCTTTTACTGATTTCACGGTCACAGCTGCTGTGCGTCTGCTGGCTGCAGTAAAGGTCAGGGTTAAAATGCAGGGGGGCCTGAGCCTGATCTGGATCCGGACCCACAAGTCCTCCCAGGTCTCTCCCACCTTCTTACCCTGAGACCCAAAGAGCAGCACCAAACTCAGCTCAGCTCAGCGCATTCCTCCTTAACTTCATATCCGCTCTAAGTGCAGCTACTCGCTATCTAAGCAGAGCCCGAATGACTGGCCCTTTGTCATCTGCAGACAGAGCTAATTTAATTACAGGCCAGAGAGGGATGGAGAAAGGCGAGAGGCCGGGGAGGGGAGAGGAGGGGAGGGGAGGAGAAAGGAGGAGAGGGAGCAGTAACTCCTAATAGTGGACTCTCACTTCGCCTGTCAATACAAGATATGAAATATTGACAGAGCATCGCAGACTTTATAAAAAATGTATGACGTCACGCGACGAGTTAACCAGTGAGGCAGACAGGCAGACAGGCGGACGAGTTGGCGCTCAGTGAGTGAATTAAGTGTGTGTGTGTGCTGGGGTGTGGCTCTTGTCTCTAGGGGAAGCAAAGCCCCACTGACCCACATACCCCTGCATGGATATTACATTATTCAGACAGAATAACAAAGAGAGGGAGAGACACACATACACACACACACACACACACACACACACACACACAAGCAAACAGGACTATCTCGCTAGCCCAATCTCAAACCCTTATTCTCTTCACCTGCTCTTTCTGCCTAAATTACATGACCAGACTGGTTGTTTGGCTCAATTAGTGTATACAACACATTTCTGCTGACAGTTCATAGCCTCTGTCTTTAACTCTTTCCTTCAGGTAGCCACCAGGGTCCGTTTAGTCCTGTGCGGTCACATATTAACACACACAAAAAAACTTTTCTCTCGTGCCCTTTTAACGACAGGTGGTCAAATCAGAATCAGCCAATCAGAAGAGAGACACTCGCTGGATGACTGTTTCCTCTGTGATCGAGTAAAAATATAGTAGATTTCAGGTAAACTCCCAAAAGACACCAAATCCTGCCAGGTTGGATGGTGGGTCTAGGTGCGCCAGGTTTGGAGTGTGACATCACAAAGTTACAGAAGTCCTAACGACTTGTTTTAAGGCTCAGTTTCTGAACAGACTGTACTTTGATACTATCACAGTATTAATATAGAACATAGAACTTTATCATCTATAGAAATGGTCATTGACCTTTTCACTATATGGACCTTTAAAAGAAGACATAGCTCATTGATGTTCCCTTAAAATTGATTTGAAGGGTAGACAAAAAAAAAAAAAAAAAAAGTATCACATAGACATGATCACATTTACAGGAATTACAGTCCTGACACCTGCACACCGCCAAGAATGCCTCTTGTCAGACTGAAGCTGTCTGCAGCTTCTGACTGGGCGTCAGCAGAATTATGGCCTCCACAAAAAGGAGGAGAAAAATGCTGCTCCTCGACATTTCAATAAATAATTCATCTTATCTGAAGTGGTAGAGAGCGTGGCACTAACAAGCGCGCGCTCTCGCAGACAAACACACACATGCAGACATAAGCAAACCGTCGCTGCGCGGGCTAAATAAATACACGTTCATCCAGAACTGTTTAGACACACAAATTTAAAGCAATGCAAAACGCATTCAAATAAATATACTCCACTCACGCCCCCCCTTTCTCTCTCTCTCCTTACACACACATGCAGTAGGTGAGATCTGCTCCTGGTATCAGGTGGATCAGCAGGGAGCATGCTGGGAAGGGTTGATGAGGTCTCTGAGCACTTTGATCTCCCTTATCACACAGATTCTGCTCAGCGCGGCCTTCTCACTACCACCGCATTCCTCTGAGGCTGGCGCGCACGCACACACACACACACACACGCACACACACACACACACACACACACACACACACACACACACACACACACACACACACACACACACACACACACACACTAAATAACCCACTCTCAAACTGCCCTAGCCTTAACTTTGTGTTGCCTGCTGCATTCCAGGAATCCTTTTGCAATGCACTGAACCTTTTAGTGGACCTGCCTACATTTCCCTGGATTCCCACCTTCAAAAGACAAAAGTGGGGTCTGTGTGCTGAACATACTGATAATGTAGGCGTCTTCCAAGTCAAGAGAAAGGTAATAAGGCTGAAAGAATCACGCCACGTCATCAGAGACAATGTTACATTTCACAAGCTGCTGACTGACGCACGTTTCCTGCTCCACTGTCACTGCCACTCTCTTGTTGATACAGATGTAACTTGTCCTGACAACGTGCTTGAAAATTTGTTTGAAACTTGCCTAAAACATGACTACTCGTTCGACTGTGTCTGCAACCCAAACTGAAAACTTCCAGGTGACGCCACAACACAAAAACACGCAATGTTTGTCTCAGTCACGCTCCAACGCCTTCCCAAAAATATTCCCCCTCCCTCAAAACGTTCACCGAGTGTTGCTGGATACACGTGTTCACACACACACACACACACACTCTGACCTTGACTGATGGGCTTTTCTCGTCGGAGCTACAGAATTCCCATTCACATTCCACAGCTCATTCCCACACACAAACACACACAGACACATACACACTCACACACCTGCCATTCTCATCGTCTCTCTCTCTCTCTCTCTCACACACACAAATGCAGTAAAGGAACCAGGCAGTGACTGTAGGAGCTGAAGTTTGCCTCTTTATCTCTGACCGCCGATTGATCGATTGATCAATTAAAATTGATTAAATCAAACCAGACAAACAATTTTGATATTTGAGTCAATGGAATATTTAGTAATCGAAAAGCCCTGAACACTTCCCACCCACTATGGTGGCCCTGAGAGCTCAGCGCACTGAAAATTAAGAAAGCAGGCACACCAATAGATGGAAACACCAGCATTTTCATCGATCTGACCACACAAACACTCAACAAAAGAGTTTCAGGGGACACTGAAAAGTGGCTGGGACACAGTTGTAGCTCGATGCCTTAACATGGTATATTAAGGCGAAATCCAAAGTATCTCAAGACTCCTGAGGGTTAAAAGTACTGAACAGCACGTCTCCATGGATGTATTAAAATGCATCTTTGCATGGATCCTTGCAAGTGCGTCTTTGGTGAGTTTCACCTTTTCACTTTTTTTTATCCCCCAAGTTATTGTTTCAGAAAGTGATGGCAAAGGCAGGGAGGGTGAGGAAGGATGACATCCAGCCAAGGTCCACAGGTTGGGCACGAACCAGGGGCCACAGGCTCTACCAGGTGAGCTACAGGGGCGGCGGCCCCCTCGCTGCTCTTGTGTGTCTGGACACTTCTGTTGTGTTGTGTCTGTTTGCAGCACATGTGTCGTCGAATTTGCTGAAGATATTTTATGAATTTGCTGTTTTTTGTTTTTTTTTTTAAGTTGCAGTGTGTCGAGCTCTCAAGGCCACCGTACACCTGCCTGTCTTCAGGGGGTTAAATGTGTACATTGCAAAGGGTTAGTTCAACTTCCCTTTGGTTGACTTGTATGTAGCCAAGTTACTTTAACACTGTCATACAGGTGTGTGCGTGTGTGCAGGAGTAGTCAAAGATGAAAAAAGGACAGCTCTTCAGCTCTCCTTTGTGAGCAGAGGTTTCCAGTAGAGATGACAGAGATCCTTAGGTGAACCGACTTGCTCTGGAGCAAAAGAGAAAACCTTTATTAGAGTTGCTTGGATGAAATATTCTCTTTGGACGAGCAGACCCTAACCCTCCTCTGTCCTGCTGTGAAATCAGTGGTGGAAATCTTCAATTAAATCACCTCAATCCAAGTCTCCTTTGATTACAAGGAGCACTACACCTCTGCCAGCTTCAGAAACTCAATTTCTGACACTTCCCTTCCCGTCGTAGACTCCGATGTCACTGTGAGGAGACTTTTCCTCCCAAGAAATAAGGTTTTCCTATCATAACTGATGAGACACACATTATCAAGCATCATCAGATGAATTACTTCAGTCACACAGACATTTGATAAGCATGGCACATGGTCTAACTCATCTAATGTCCACTACAGATTTCTGCCTCCACCCCAAGTCTGGACTATTAAGACATACTGGGACACTGCTTCTGGGAAGATAAACTATGCTAATGCTAAGGAGGCGAAGGCTAAATCTTCAGAAATAGAAGCACAAGTTTGATCATGACTGTTTTAAATATAGTATTTAAAATAAACAATGGTGGATCCTTTTTTTCATAACAACTGGAAATAATGAGCCCTTAGGATTTTGTGTACTTACTGACTTGAAGTAAATAATGTGCATGTCTGACTTCCATATGCTGGTGTGTCCGTGTGTTTTATGTCTTTAGGAAGATGTATGCATTCGTCTTTAAGTGGCCTTGAGCAGCAGAGTTAATAGCCTCCCCTTTACTGTGGTTCAGCTGAATCAAGTAGCTCTAATGGGACCAATATATCTGCCTGAATGCCGCTTATCACACCGGGTCAACGGACGGGAGGATGGACAGATGAGTGAGAGATATATATAGAGAGAGAGAGGACACCCTGACTGAAAAACAGATGTGGACTCCAAAGAGTTTCATTCAGTGAGCTTCAATATAAGGTTTTCTCTGGAAAAACAAGCCTTCACAGCACTAAAAGTCAAGCTCAACAGCTTTTTTGACATGATGTGTCTGTCAAACATAAGTGTAACTTTATACGAAAACAAAAACATATGCAGATGCTAAACCACAGGTCACCGCTGATATTGACAAAAAAAAGCTTCTAATTGGAAAAGAATGGGCATTTAAAATGAATGACAGGCGTACAGGAAGACTAATTCAGAGAACAGAGACCAATAAATCCGGCAAAGAGGGACTGCAAAACTAAAGTGGAGCAGCTACTCAAGGAGGACGACTCCAGAGAGGCGTGGTGCTGGATAAAGACAATGGTTGGCCTGGACTCACAGCCGACCAACTCTGCACAAACAGCAGAGTTTGCCAGTTGCTTAAATTGCTTTTTTGCTCGTCACAAGACTGACAGACCATCTTAAATGCAGCTCAAGAGGGAAGAGAGGGTACCACACAAATATAACACTGGGGGAAGAGTACCACATTCTAAAATAAAAATTTCCTCAATGCTAGGAAATCCAGATGGAACAGATGTGAATAGGCGAGAGAAGTCACTAGACAGTCACTAGACTCTTTTAAGCATTGCTGGACTCACAAATAATTCAGAGGTTGTGGAAAATGTTGAAATGCTTTTACATGCTCGTGTTTTATGTTATATTTTGTTATAAAGACCTACTTTTTAATGTTTTTATATGCTCATACTTTATGTTACATTATGTAACGTTGTGTATAGTATGCCCTCTGTGCAAAGCAAACTATGGCAATAACAGTCAAATTCACTCATTCACTCATTCACTCACTCATTCAGTGAGTGAGCCAAAGCTGAGCTAACAGGCATCATACTTCCCCAAAGTCTCATTTCTCCTTCTTACTCTTTCTACTTTTGACACTGCACCCACATTATTCTTGTTCTTGCATGTAGAGATTCTCCTCTAAAGCCTCAAACATTTGTCTCGTCTGGATTCCCGTCACTTCCTCGTGTTTCCTTGGCACTTCGACTTTTCTTCTTTTTTTCTGCAGGCAACAAAGCCTTTTGAATGCTAAATGGAGTAGACAGGATTTTTTCAAACAAAGCCAGTGCAGGTAGCAAAAACAACAAAAGTCTGATAGAAGATCTTAATCTAATGTGCAGCACTGGGGCTAAGACGAAGTCCCATTTGGTTTAGGAAAGCAGTTACAGTGTTGTACAGCAGGCACGTAGCACATTGAAACCCATCATAAAATGGCTAAATGATTCTGTGGGGGATATTTTGACAGTTTGTAAGGATTTAAAATGTATTATTTCAGAATTTAAAAGTATCTCTCTTGTCCTGCCCGCCCAAGTCAAACTAATCCCCTCAGTCCCTCTCATCCGTCTCTGTCTCTCCTTCCTTACTTGCTCTTCATTTTCCTCTCATAGCCGATCCCAACAGAGGCGGCTTATCTGATTCTAGGCAGCTCTGGTCGGCCGCCAGCGCATATTTCAGTCCGTCAGAGCGGAGTGGCGCTGCAAGCAGAGTTTTTCTTGGCAGTGTGTCCAGGCGGTGGCCCGTGTGATGGGCTCTCGCCGTCCTCCTCCACCTCTACAGTAAACAGACCTCCTGCCTCGCCTCGGCCGCAGCTCCTCCTTGCATTCGTAAACAAATGGAAAGCTCGCTCCTGAATTAGTTTTGCAAGCGATCAATCTTAATCGCCTCATTACAAAGTCTTTATAGCATAAATTCAAAAGCTGTGAGGATTTATTAATATGATATTTCATTTATCACTAACCAGAGAGCTGAACACACAATTTGGATCCTGTATTTAAGCAAACACATCATCTGATCATGTGATTTGTGAGTAAGATCTTGAACTTCAACTACAGATGTAACATTAACCCCTCTGAAATGTAGAGGGGTTAACGTTACATTACATTGCACTTAAGTGTCAGTGCTTTTGCTAAATGAACTGCGGGCATGCGTGAGTGTGCACAAGCTTTGCAATGACACCATCATCACAGGACATTTTACTGTCTCCATCAGGGCAGATTAATGCTGAGAAATCCCGGTTGTTGCCATGACGAATCTCTGCTGAGTGCTCGAGACCAGGGAGTAACACTCAAGTGCCATCGTTGACAACCCACACATTTTCTTCTTAAGCAGCTGAATGACAGGAAATACTCTAATGCGGTCTAATGATGACATTATAAGACTATTATGATTAACTGTCACTGGCTGAATGAATTTAGAACTTTCTCTAATCTTACCTTGTCTGTCCTTTAGACACCCACCCACAGGAGGCAATTCATTTCTCTGCATATTACACCTCAGCTACTTGATTGTTTACTGGCCAAGGATAATTAGTTTTGTAAGTATGAGCCAGGATAAGAGGAACAGACTTCAGTTTCTTCAGAAGAGCCAAGAGCCTGAACATGGGAACAGGGTAGAGAAAAATGCATGAAATGTCCTGAGAGAAAACAAATCAAATTGCAAACTGTAGGCAGTAAATTCTTTGGTGTCAGTGGGCAAAAAAAAAAAAAAATCAATAACCAGAAAGTTGTAATTCAAGTGATCTGTGAGCAAAATAGATGCCTGCCTCTGTTTTCAGACCTGACTAGACTAGAGATCACACCCAAAAATCCGAAATCAGCAAAAATCAGCCTTCTCATGTGATCGGGGAACGTTCCTATCAAATCAGTCGATAAGCATAAACATCCAGTAGATGTCATGATATCTTGCACTGGATCAAAGCAACCATCCTCTAGCCACCTGCAGGACAAAACAGTGGACTGTGTGTGTCGGCGCAGCTTTGATTTTAGATAATAGGACAGTTTGAGAAGACTCCAGGCAGGTAATGACCACACACACACACAAACACCCACACACACACACACACACACACACAAACCGGGGATACAATGAACAAGCAATTACTTGTTTCCCAACCGATGCCAATTTGTTTTGTCATCAATAGTTCGTGCTGGACAACTGTCTCTAGAAACCTTCCTTTGGGTATTTTTGCCCTTTTGCTGCAACTAAGAAATTATTAATCATTTTTTTCCAACTAGCCCATTAATTATTCAGCCTAGAAAATGTCAAACCCAACAAAAAGTGGAAACACAGGTTTATTTTGGCTGTCAGGAAATGCAAAAGAATGATTGGAGTTTAGTGTAGTTATAAATTGCAGTGATATGAAAAGCAAAGCAAATGCAAACATAGTTGATGCACTCATCCCCACAGTAATCAGCGAGTGATTAATTATTTGAAGGGAAATAAATCTGAAGTATTTTATCTCTGGCTAGCACTTACTTAACGGAAATCACACATCCAGATTCGCTCCTTCTCCCTTCTTATTTGGCACAAACCCAAAACGCTGCCAACCTGCAGAAAATGTTTTCTCTTTAAACAGCAACAATCTTTCTATGAGCGGTTACACAACTGGTAATAAAAAAAAGACGCTAAAATATCACTGCCTGACTCATCCCTGTGCAGTGCTAAGGCCCCTAATACGTTAGACCATATATATCTGAAACCAGATGAAAAGAACTGAAGGCCGAAGGTGCGACAGTGTTAGATGAAGAGGTCTGGCGAGCGCTACATGAAGGCAGCCTCTCCTTTCAGTTCTATAAGAGCCTGCGTATACAATAAAGCACAGGGTTAAACTACAAGCCCGTGAATTCAAAGACACTTTCACTTTGGCTTCAGACAGTGATTTGTGTTTCATAAATACAAATATGCTGTAGCCTGAGGCCATGTAGACCATCGGCTAAGTGCATTTTTTTTTTTTTTGTTTGTTTTTTAAAATCACACTTTTACTTTAAGTGTTATGTTGTCGGGGAGAATTGCAAAAATTAAAAAAAAAAAATCTACAACCTGCAGTATAGTAGCAATTGTTTTATTATAAACTATTTTAGCTTTGCTGCAAAAACTGGATCTGCCATTGATGTTTAGTCAGTTTCTTTGAGTCAATTTAATTCTAAAATTGAAAAATACAAAATAATTAATCTAAGATGAGAAAAACTGGCCCAAGCTTGAAGCTAACTGTTGATCACTATAAAATAATAATGATAAGTGTTTAATATAATGTTCCACAGGTCACTTTAACACTTGAATCCATCACCTCTGACACACACAGAACATTTAAAACCTACTCAAACAAGCTTGTGTTTACAAAGAAGGTAAAAACAGGCATTGGGCCAACAAGCTCTTTGTTTCTTCTCTTATTTCTGTCTCTTTGTCTGCCCTCAATCAGCCTCTAATCACCTCCTCCTCTGTGTGCACAAGTGTGCTCGCCATGATTACTGAGAGGGGAGTAAATATTTAGGATGGGGCCGGAGGGAAGTGAGGAGGCGAGCAGAGGATGAAGAAAGAGAAGGGGAGGATTATGCAAATGTGTCCAAAACAAGCACGGTCAAAGGCTGAGACGGAAGGCGAAATAGAAAATTTAACAAGACGTGGAAGAAAGAGACGGGAGGATGGAGAAACCAGAAGGATGGGAGAAACAGTGAGAAATAAATGAGGAAGTGTCGGGTAAGAAGAAAAGCGAGCGGGGCTTTGCAGGCTTCCTGCGGTCGGAGGGCAGAGAGAAGAAGGATGCGGGGGCAGAGGGAGGAAGAGATGAAGGGAGGCAGAGTGAAATTGACACATAGAGAAGGAGGGAATGGGGTCCTAATCTTCTCCGCTCCTGCTTTTGGATCAGCTGAGCTCCTGCGGTCAAAGCAGCTCTCTGATTGGCTGAGAGTGCAGAGAGCAGTGGATTAAAGGACAGAGGGGGCATTTCTTATTTTTTGGTGGTTTATATCAATGCCCTTGAGAGAATCAGCATGAGTTTTTGAACCAAGGACACAGTGGTGATTCCTCACTTGTTTTGTCCAGTGCGACTAGTGAAGGGTCAATACTAAGTTCATCTATTTGAAGCCTTTTAAAAGCCTGACTAACTCATAAAAAGACTGAAGATCAGAGTCGTCCTCATTTAGTGCAACTTTGCTGTAAATCTCAGCTCTCAAGATCAGATCTGCCCACGTCATCATCATGAGAGTCAGGGCCAGTAATGAATGAATTATCAAAATAATCAAAGCAGCCCAGAGTTATTCAGTCAGTAGATATGAAATCCAACTGTGCAGATAGGATGGAGATTGTACAATTAACCCTGTTCTGAATTCATCAGATGGACTTTACTGTAGTCACAATGTTTAAATACTGGCTTAAAGCAGTTGTGATCTCCACATTGAGTGTTAAGCACCATTCGTAGCACTATAGTTATGTGGTTCAATTTTAATAGTGAGAACACTGTTGCTAAACAACTGACAACAAAGACAGACATTCCCTGTTCAGAAATGGTGAATGATTCTTCTGCTTCAACATCACATGGAGGAACAACAAGCAAGGACACAACAAAACGCATCTTCCACTGACTTGCAGTCAATATAATACCGTCCGGGGGGTCCTCACAAGTCAGTGTTACAGATGCACTGGTATGTGAGTGTGTGTATTGGGTATATGGTACACACCAATTTCTCAAAGCTCACAAGCTCGTGTGAGCCAATGTCAGAGGAAGCCAAACCTCATGCAGCGCTTTCAATCACTCACATTTTTCCCTCTTCCATTTCATCTCACATCACTCACCAACCGACACACACACACACACACACACACACACACACACACACACACACACCTCTTCTGCACCCGTCTCCTCACTCTGGCCGAAAGCATTTACTCTTTCACAACCTCAGCTGCTTACAACTCAGCAGGACTCCAATAGTGTATCTCTGAATCTGTGTGCGTGTGTGTGTGTGTGTTTGTTTGTGCGTCTGCTCACGTTACTTCAATGCAAGTGAAATGCAGAGAGAAATAAGTTAAAGGATGATCTACTGTAAAACAAGAAGGCAGTGGGAGGGGACAAATGGTGAAATAACAGGAGATGTGCAAGTCTTCCAAGGTTATCCCATCTTATCTGCAGTGGTTACTGTTATAAGCGCTCACTATCAGTGTGCATTTGTAAATTTGATTGCCTTGAACTGGAAGGAGAGATCAGGGAAGCTGAGAGTCAGATAAGATATGAAAGAGCATACATAGGTCAGACTCAATAGACTGTTGGCTGCATCTACTTTCAGTGTGTCTACAGTTCAGAGTTCACATTCAAAAGAAAAAACTGGTCCAGTCGTGTCGTGGACGCACCAACTGCAAGTAAGGCTTCTTTTTTTCCCCCCATTTAAGAGCCATTAATACATAGGTGATTCGGAACGGAGAAGACTTGAGGATGGTTCAAGTTAAAAAAAAAAAACAAAAAAACAATTTGTGTGCAGTTTGTCTGGTTTTTCAAGTCTGGTCAACTGATTCACCACACGGTTGGAGCACAAGCAAAGAAGTTAGTGTGAGAAATGGTTTTGTAACTTTAAGAATGACAGCCAAAGCTAGAGAAATAACATCCAGGTTATAAAAAGAAAACATAATTTCCTTTTCCTTTTAGACTTCTTAAGACCTTTTGATGACAGTTGGAAGTGAATTCAATACAAACACAAACACAAACCAACCTAAAAGACTAATAAACCACAATTTAAATTACAAAACTATGATTCAGCCAAGGGAAAAAAAAAAAAAAAAAAAAAAACCTCATCAGAAAAATTAAAGTTCAAGTATGACAAAATACTATAACCACTGAAGTGTTGGTAAGGACACCACAGATTCAGTTCTTTCAGCCTCCTAGTTATAGTTTGTTTGTTTTTTTTTCTACTTAAAAGGAGTCACTTCTAAGTTTTTCTACTAAAATTAGTATGCTAACCAGCTAGCCATGGCCCGTTCAGACTGTCTTTTCATTTTCCGATACCGAGTCACTACAGCGTCTAGTCAGCCCTGAGGACAGCTGCTCAGAGTGTGTACTGAAGCCTCTTGTACTGTAAATGCAACATCTGCTGAACCTCTCTGAAAGACTGGTGAGTAAACAGCTGTTAATGCTAACATTGGCTATATAGCAAAATTTACAAATAGCTCCAAATAGGTCTAATTGCAGGCACTATATTAGAATAGCACGGCATGGGTACTGAAACGTGGTTCTTTGTTTAATATAAATGTGTCTGGAATATCTTCTGTCCGCTTGGTGTCACCTCTTACATTGCCCAACCCTGCCACCACTAGATTTACTAGAACACTAGTTTAATTTAGAGCTGTAGCAATTAGCCAATCAATCTACTAGCCTAACGATGGCGTCACTTTGGCAATAATGTCATTTTTCAATTAAAAGTTCCAGCTGCTCTAAAGTTTGGATTTGCCGTTTTTCCATTCCTCATATTATAGTGAATAAAATAACTGAAGGTTTTGGATGTTTGACAATTTTCTGGGATTTTATAAAACAAACAATTCTTTGATTAAAAAAATTAACATATAAATTGCCAATAAAAGAATCTTAATGTGTAAATGGGATCATGATGAGCAACATTTTGGTTCGAAAGATATTGCTCTATTACAGAAATTTGGTGTTAACAAGTCAGTGCATGTTTACACAGCCCACACTTCATCCCATTAAAATAAACTACACCTTTCTGCATTTTCCCTTGATGTAACCATGACCAATTTTGAGAGTGATCACACTACAACTTTTGAGAGGAGAGATACAGTGTGGCAGAGAGAGGGTTATAAAGAGAGCAGCGGGAGGTTTAGCCGAAAGCACTGACCACTACATGAAGCAAGCGTCATTCTTTACATGACTTTCTCTGTCCTTGTCCCTGTTCATTCAGTTTCCACTTCAGCCTCCCTCCTCTGACTGCACAGCCTTCAACACAATGAGCACTAGCAGGCATTTCCATACGAACCGGATTCACAGAGGCAGCACGTAATCTTCCCTCTCTTATTGAGGGTTTATAGAAGTGGAGCTGGCGGCCAAAAACATAAACATGTACTCCCTTAATGCCACCATGCTCCATGTCAGAGTCTCTCGCAGCTCATACGCTTGGCCCGCGATCAAACATGGTAAAGTGTGCTCTGACCATGTGCAATCCAGAGCCGTGTACGTGCCCCCTGGGCTCAGACAGCTGTATCAATAAAAGAAATTAAAAAACGGGGGATGTTATTAATTTGATGAAACGTCTGTGAGTTATGCCTTCATTAAATTTCATCAAGGCTAATTAGTATCTTGTCCTTGAGATGTGTGACCCTGCAACGCGCTTTTCCTGCTCTTCAGCTGGCGAGGCGTGAAGACTGAGATGCTTTCTGTGATCAAAACACTATCATACAGTATATGCCTGGATCATCTTCAATCAGGGACTGAAACAATCTACTGTAATCAAAGATGATCAATGTTTTTTCCTTGACATTTTGTACAGGGAAGGTATTTTGCCTTAATGTCAGTGTTTTTTTTCCCCCAACATGGCTCAGAAAGATTACCTGTGCATCCCAAGATGCCAAATCCTCTTGGCTAAATTAATTCCATATTGAGGTCACGGTACATGGCTGGAAAATCACATGCCAGCTTGACTGCTGAGTAAGTGAGGCTGAAACGAAGTGTGAGATCAAAAGACAGATTTGGGTAGCGTCTCCAGCGATGTGGGTGGGAGCCGGCATGGTGAAGAGGAAATGAGCCTGGATGCAAACTCTTGATTTACCAGATGATCATCCAACCCCTTGTTATTCGTAGCCAAAATGAGTTTCATTCACAAGGTGTCTGGACTTTCTGTGACGCCTCTAAGGTTTGACGACAACCAGAGATATATTTGTGCCAAATTTCAAATCAAATTTCAATTCATTAAAAATCAGCTTGATCAATTTGTGTTGAATTTAAATGATTTTCTGAAGCAAAATTCATACTTCAGCAGTACCTGAAGCAACCCACAAACACAAACAGCCATGTTTTAACAATGATAGGGGCTGCTATGTGAGGCCTGGGATCTTTGAGTCAAACCACTGCTCCTGCATTTTGAAAAGAATTGGTGGCATCTGATCAACAAGGTGGACCCCAGCAGAAGGAAAATGGGTTGACAGAGGGATTACAAGCCTAAAAGGAACCTTTCTTTATCCATTTAGCCATGTTTTTTCTGCTACATTCATCCTAAACATCCCAATGACCTCAATCTACTCTTAAACTAGCCATCAAAGTGAAAAGGTAACACTGATGCAAATTATGCACACTTAATGTAAAGGATTACACAATACAAGAAAGGTTCTACAAATTGATTTCCATACAGGAGATGAATGGAAATCACTGGCAGTAGGAATAACAGACCCGGACCCACATTGGTATGGTTCTTTTAGCTTAAATGTTTTTCTCAAAGGGACAGATTTATGATCACCTCGCAAAGATCTGTCCCCACCTGCCCCACGCCTCCACCTCCACTGAGTGTGGTCCTCCATAAACAGACAGATGTTACATGTGAGGTGAAGAGTAGAACCTATGGCTATAAAGTCCTTTTCCTCCTCACCTTCACCCACCAGTAAGTTCTTCAGTGTAACAGAGTCCCCCCCCCCCCACACACACACACACACACACACACACACACACACACACACACACACACGAGAGTCCAAGCATGCGGGTCTCAGTTCCCTTGTCAACTCTCCTCCACTCCCTCTTTGGTCTCTGTGCAGCTATGAAACTTTATCTGGGGGAACACAAGCGCACACACACTTAGGGACACACACACATACACACATAAACACACTGACAAGAACAGCCACATCTGCACTACACATTTCCACATGATTCCCACATCGTAATTAGATCAGAAGTTTACAAGGATAGCTTCATAGACACAGTTGGCCACTTTCCCTCTGCTCCTACTCTTCAACACACAGAGACACACACATTCCTCCCGGTTGATTCACATTGACAATTGTGCTCTCTCTAGCAATTGTTAAATTGGCACAAATGATAAAGTTCATAACAGTCTGGATGCCACAAACTACCCTGCTACAATTCAGAGGTATTCTTCTGTGTTTATCTGTATATGTGTATTCATTGTGAGTCTATATTCTCACACTACACACTCGTCTGCTGTGTCTGCTGAATTGTGAAAACATCTCTCCCTCTCCCTCTCTCCCTCCCTCTCTCTCTCCCCCTCTCCCCCTCTCCCTGAGCTGCACCACCGTAAATTCAATTCTTCGCTGCGTTTAGAAAACGTTGTTAAAAACCATAAAATCTCGCTCCTTGGTTTTACAACCTGACTCCCTTAATTCAATCAGTGTAATAGAAGCTGAGTCATGTGGGCCTCTAGCCTCCTCAGTCAAACACTCACACACACACACACACACACACACACACACACACACACACACACACACACACACACACAGACCTCTGATTTTCAATCTGCACACAAAAAATTTCATTTGATTTGAAAAAGCAAACATACATGACACCAATATAGTTCTTTACCCGAGGACATCAATCATTCACTAAGCCAGAAACTATAAAAATCTAACGGCTGGACGACACTTTTCAAATCAAAATCAAAATAAAGCATATATTCATAGTTTTTTTTAATCTGTAGCACTTTTCTCTGGAGAATTTCCTCTGCCCTGATCCTTATAGCTGTGCAGGCAAAGATTTTCATATTTGATCAATAGATGGTAACATTACAAACTTAGGCTGAAATGGTTGTTCCCAACCTTTTATTGCTTGTGTCCCATTTAAATAAATCTATCCACAGGTTGCATGCAGTGAGGACTTTACCTCTAAACAGTTAAAATTTTTTTTTAATTTTCCTTCATAAATTGTATGAATGAAAGACCTGATCAGGCAAAGTTACAAGATTTTTTTTAAGATTTTTTTAAATTTTTTCACTCTTGTGAGCCCCTCAGATCTATATCTTGGGACCTACTGATCTATAAAAAGGTGAAATGATGCCCACCACAAACCTATAGTACAAAATGATGACTTCACATCGCCTGTTTTACCCAAACCTCAAAGATTTTTCACTCAAATTGACATAAAATGGAGATAAGCTTCAAATCTTCTTTAAAATCGCCTTTGACAGGCTGGGACAACTGGAACATTTGACACTTTTACTTGACAAAAGCCCAAACTATTGATGAAGTTTTAAATTGGATGGCAATTTATTTAGTTTATCTTTGTTGAGTTTTGATTTAATTGTTCCAACACATGAGAGGACAGATCCAGAGAAACATAACCGATTTCTTTAGTTGTTCCAAACTGACAGATCTGAACCTGAGGATGCTACATATTGCTCAAAGCTTTGCCAACTGCACGACTAAATAAAGGAATGACATTGATCTGGACATTGCTGTCATGAGATGGAAAATGTTTTGATGAGCTGAGGTAGAAGCAGGGCATCGCATCTGTGTGGCAATAAATACTGAAGTGTTATAATGGCCACAGCAGCAACATGAATCTCTGCACTATGAGCTCTGCGATTACAAGATTGACTGGAGCGAGTCCAAGAGGACGAGTGACTGGCTGGAGCGGAGGATCGATCAGACAGTACTAATGGATTAGGAAGGTCCGGTTAGATGCTCTGATATCTGTCAGCTGCTTCCATGTGTCTCCTTAAAAAAGTGACATCCCACAGATCAATATGTGGCGATCAGACTCACTGAACATTCAACTGGCTGGAGATCAATAACACTTAGCATCCATCACACCCAACCCCTAACTAGCCTAATGTGACAGAGGAAGACTGATGGAGAAAGAATATCAACACACACACACACGCATCTCAAAAAGACGTGTCAAACAAAAGGGCATTATCTGCTCATCTGCACTACGAGCAAGCAGAAAAAAAGGACGACCCTCACGCTGACAATTCACATCCATACACAGAAGTGTAAAATAGGAGCGGCGAAGATCTCCTCCACTTGACAAACTGACATGCTCTGCAGGAAAATACTCCTGTCTGGCTCTGCTGCCAAGACTTCCCTCCAGCCAAACGCTGTCTGGTGCCAAAAGTCACTCAAGCATTTTTCTGCACGGGGCATACACCACGCTGAGCGCCTCGCTCTGTTTCTGCATCAAAAATACTACCCCGCCTGGACCAGTGACCCATTCACTGTTTCACTGGGTGATGATGGGATCCATATGTGCCCAATTATTATTTTTTTTTCTTTCTTACTATTCTGGACTATTTATGCAGGGAAAACTCAGCCTGAGTGCACTTGTACCTTTCTAGCAAAAGTCAGAAGTCCTGCAGTTACGCAAATTTGCACCAGAGAGCTGCCAAATCCAAACAGAGTCTTTGTTGGGTGGTGGGAGTGTAATGCCTTGTTCAAAAAGCTTGAGATTCTCAGATGAGAATTGCTGATTTTCACCCAAAGTTGAACCACCAAGGTTTTAAATTACAGAAAATACCTAAAACTAAAATTACATTTGTGAAAATTAGACATCCTTCTATAAATATCCATATCAAAATGAAAAATACAATAATAACATAAATTTAAAGTTGGGGATCCAACTTTAATACAGTTTTTGTACTGGCCCAAATGTGTTTGTACCAGTGAGGAGCAAAATTGGACAAGTTTAGAATGTTAGGCAGGATTTGCAATCATTTTACTTATTATTTGATCATTAAAGGTCCCATATTTTACAATTCCCAGTGCCTTATTTGAAGTGTTGATATCCATAAGAAGATATATTTGTTCTTTTAAGAACCAAAAACTCAGAATCTGAATGTACATCTCTCTCAGGCATCTTTCTGCAGCTCCAGCAACAACAGGATGGTGAGCCAATCAGAGGACAGGCTCTGAGCCTTTTGATTGGCTGATGTTTTCTGAGTTACTGTATAAAAAAAATATAGATTTCAGGTAAAAGCCACATCCCTCAAGATTTGATGGTGGGTCCAGTTGGACTAAGCTTGGGGCATGTCTGTCGGTGGTGACTGCTTTGTTGTGATATCACAAAGTTACAGAAGTCCCAATGGCTCATTTTAAGGCTCAGTTCCTGAATACAGGCTGTGTGCATTTCACTGTGGACTGAGCGCTGAAAATTTCACAGTAATAATATAGGACCTAGACCTGCTTTATAATCATTAGACACACATCTCACCTTACACAATACAGGACTTTTTAAACAATTCAATTTAGACAAAAATCTTGTAGAGCTGCTTGAGTTTATACATAATTTAATATTTGAGGTGTTTGTCTTGCTCTATTTAATGTAAAAAAGAGGTTTTGTAGATTTACTTCAAAGTTGACAGATAACATCGGATCCTCAGCAAAATGGGGCAAATGTTTTGATGTCACACACAAACATTTGTCTTACAATCCTTTAGAAATCCAGAAATCACATCAACTCTAAATAACAGGCCCTCATGAGAACCTTAGCCTCAGTGCCAACTCCATGACTACGACAACTGTTAATCAGTGGAGTTAATTCAGAGCTTCTACTATAATACTATACTATAATACTATACTACATTAATAGTATTATAATATACTATAATAATACTTCTATAATAATAAGTATTTTAATAATAAAATATACAAATGTCTTTATTCGACCTTAAATGGTCTTCTTCATGGATCAACAATAGAGGGAGAAAGGACAGACAGAGTAGGGATGAGAAAAACAGAATAAGAGGATTGTGGACTCACTGCATCCGTCCTCGTCGCTGTGGTCCCCACAGTCATTGTCTCCGTCGCACTGCCACTGGGCCGGGATGCAGGTACACTCCCCAAACGCGCTGACCGCACACGTGAAGTGATTCCTCCCGCACGAACACTCGGCGCTGCCCTGGACGCCTGCGCACACATGAGGGAGACAGGGTCAGAGGTGATAGCACACAGGCAGGTGAACTGACTTGTTGTTAGACTCCACAGGTTACCGGGTGGACTCATCTCAGCTGAAAACCCCCAACCTGCCTCTGAACCCTGACTCAGACAGCATTAAAGAGAAGTGGCTGCAGAGGTGTCAGACAGGGAGAACATTTATTGTAACATATGACACACC
Organism: Rachycentron canadum; assembly: GCA_038496675.1. Taxonomy (NCBI): domain Eukaryota; kingdom Metazoa; phylum Chordata; class Actinopteri; order Carangiformes; family Rachycentridae; genus Rachycentron; species Rachycentron canadum. Next base: position 20,563,574 of record CM076648.1, on the reverse strand, counting down.
TGATGACTAAAACACTGATTATTTCCCATGTGACTTCTTGCATCGATTTTTTTTATATGATATATTCTCCCTGGCTCAAACACAGCCAACCTGTTTATTGCACTTTACTGTGATTCTATATTTAATTTATGCTGCAGTTGTAAACTCCACCCGACTGGGACTCTCCACAGATTAAAACTAACCTGGTTTCAGCTCTCTGAATTGCTGTGTGAATGGTTGTTGTGCCCAGCTGTGGAAACAGCAGGAGCCTTTCAGAGCCTTTGCACAGGTTGGCAACTTGATCTGACAAATAGGGCAACAAACTCTGATGAAATCAACTCAAGCATGAGGCTCTTGTAAATGGACTTTATCAAATTTACATTTACATATTTTTGGGAACGTCTAAATTAGGTCTCAAGGCCCACGAGACTAGTCAAGTTCCTGAGGGTGATTTCAAGTCTGATGCGAGATAGTTCTCTCAGACTATCAAGGCTGTGCAATGGCGTTTTCATATAACTGAGGCTATGTCCTTCAATATACTTACTTAAACAGTCACACTGGCTATGCAAGGCCTGCCTGACATTTTCTTTTTTGACTTAATATTGTGGAATTTTCTTGGTTAACACAACTTGAATTATTGAAATCTGACCTCAGTCCCAAGTCTTCAGCTCTACAGCAGAGCAGAGACAAAACAACAAACTTTAAGGCTTAATTACCAAACACTGAAATATTACAGTGGTAACAAAGTGACAGTTCAGTCTGAATGTCAGGCTGCTCGTGTCCATGTGCTGCTGTCTTTGTTTAAAGGAGGCTCAGTATGTTCGAAGCCATCTGCCACGCAGCTTCTGTCACCGCTCCAGTGAGCTGTGTACTGTAAACTACAACCTAATACACTTCATGCAGCCACTCACTATGTCACCATGTAGAAATGAGACTTCACAAACCATCTGGCCTGTGGCCACACTGCACACTGTATGGGATTAATATGGTTTCCTCTGGACAATTTGTGGCAATGGAAGAGAGTGATTCACATGCCTGATCTTAGTGTGAATTGTTTTCTTCTGTGAGAAGATAAATGTGTGTTGTATGACTACAACTGAGGAGCTTTTTTATAAATCTCTGCTTGTTTGCCTGTGTGAACACGTACTGTGATTTGTATAGCTGAGATCCTTTGTGATAAGGAGGACCACCTGTTTTAAAACCAAGTGGCGTTTCTTCCTCGTAGGGTTGTGAGCTAAAAACTGAAATAACATTGACAGTTATTAAATATAAACTTACTGCTCTAATGTATGAGGTTTAAGGATAAAATAATATAGAGCCAGTATTGTCAAAACGCAACAGTATTGCAAATTAGACCCCCCCCCCCCCAACTCACATTGTATCTCGTCGTAGCGTGAATGACCATCCATTTCTGACTCAGTAGGCCCGTAGTTACCATCATTTTTGACGTGCGACCCCATAAAATCAAGCAATATCTATTTGAGAGCCCCTGGCTAGCAGCACATGGACACATGCAACTTCTGACAAAGACTAATTTTACTTCTCTCCTTCGAGGCCCTAAGAATGAAATTATCCAGTAAATCACAAGAGGAAACTAAAAGGTAGCACGGGTACATCTGTTAGCAGCAGGAGCTTTAGCCAAAGAGCACATTGTGAATCATGAACACCTTCAGTCTCTCTATAGTGCAGCCTGACTTGATTTTGATTTAGGAGAAATAAAATTACATTAACAAGAAATGCGTAGCCATTTATTTTTCTGTAGCCCAGCACAGTGATGACTAGCCCTTTAATGTGGCACTGTTTTGCTTACGCTAAACACAGTATCCCAAAATACATAGTCAAACACACACACAAACACACACACACACAGTGAATCCATACGTTCACTCTGCTCTGGTTTCCCACCACAGCGGAGAAAAACATGGAGTCACCACACCTTCAGATGCATCACAGAACATCACGTTCAGCAGAGGAAATAAATAAAGGTTTCCCATTTAGCTCTCACTTTGAAGCCTATTAATGACCATCTGTGTGTGTGTGTGTGTGTGTGTGTGTGTGTGTGTGTGTCTATTTTGCTGAAACTGGCCTGCCGCAACAAACCCAAGTTCCTTGGAACACACATAGTGCATGTGTGTATGCGCATGTGCTACGTGTGTGTGTGTGTGTGTGTCTGTGTGTGTGTGTGTGTGTGTGGTTCCTGGCCTCCTCACAAAGGCATCAGTCAACCCAGGAGGGCCTGGCAGAGAGAGCTCAGTAACCTTCAGATCCCTCCCACAGCACTAAATTAATGGCCTCTTTCTTTTCATTTCCCTCTCTCCGTCTCTTTCTCCTCATTCTTCTCTTTCCACCATCCCCTCTTCACACTTCCCCTTCAGCTGCCTCCCTTCTTTTCTCCTCTTCCACACTTTTTCCTGCCCCCCCCAGCCCCCTCCCACCCTTCGTTTCCAGAGGGAAACAGAGATGGCGTCATGCAAGTCTTCCTGTCTTTATAGTTGTCTTTCTAATTTTCTTGCACAGTGTGTAGTTCCCAAGGGTTTGGGACACTTGGGGGAGGGGGGTTATACTCAGAGAGACAGACAGGTACAGTCTAAAGCCTGAAAATCCCTAAGACTAATTTCTGAATCTTCATAGTATCCACTGCAATAGCCTATTCTGCAGTATAGTTGAACTTAAAGCACATTATGTATGTTTTATTCATCTGTGTGTGTGTGTGCTAAATTAGAGTCTGTGAGCTGGAGCAGAAGTCATGTCAACATGAAGCCACATTTCAGGCCGCGCATTTGTCAAACTTAGTGGAGCCATTTGCTCCGACCAGAGCCAAAGACACTTACAGCTTTTAGCCGGAAACCATCAGACACAGTGTGCCGCACTGGCAAAGACACGAACCAGGACTGAGAACAGATTTAGGTGATATGTCAGTGTATTGTATATAGCAAAATGTCAGCAGGGGATTTGACAACTGGTAAATATTCTGGTGTACTGTTTCTGGTTTTGTCCATCCCATTAATAATGCTGGTTGTATGAGACCACTATGGGTAGTGTTGCAAATCAAAACTGGAGCTGGATGGATAAACAACCAGCCCAGCATATCAGCCAATATTGGTTTGTGGCAGATACATCTGAACAGTGTAAATCCCAGGAGATAAGTAACAAGACAAATCTAAGGCTTCCATGTCCAGGTTTGGTTGTTTATTTAAAAAAAAACAAAAACAAAAAAAAACCAAAACAGCATCAGTCAAAATGTTATACATCATCAACTCTTGAAGATATTTGAAATAACATTAGTATCAGTCTGAAAAAAATCAGTCAGGCTGTGAGAATCATCTATGATGTGTTAAGATATTTTGTGTACTGAAGAGCTTGAGGATCCACTGTGTCGCTCTTGGACAAATTTGAGGAAAAAAAAAAAAAAAAAAAAGCTGAGCAAAAGACTTTGAATATATGCTGGAAAGAACAAGGAAAGAGGAAGCACCCACCCCACAGAAATGGAAAAGAAATTATTGTGATGCTCCCAGTACTGAGCCAACAATGACAGGTAGGTACACTGAGAAGAACATCAGCCACAAATGAACAGCGCCTCATGCTACAAATGCCAGGAAAAACAGAGAAAACTTTCGAAGCCGTCAAATCAGAAAAATATTGGCAAATGTGCAACACATGAACTGGTGTGATTACTTTCCCACATGGGTGGGCACTGACCTGCTGACGTTTTCAATCTGTTCTGAGAGAGAAAATAGAGTTTTTTTTATGCGCCAACACTGCAATCCAAAAAAAAAACAACTATGCAACCATCAGTTTGTAGTCTTGTGGCCCTGCCATCAGAAATAATCACAAGGTCACAACTCGGATCAAGGAAGCAAAAAGATTCTGGTGTTGACTGATAAGATGACAACGAGTGAACACACACACACACACACACACACACACACACACACACACACACACACACACACACACAAAACAAGAATCAAGTATGAATGTGTATCGACCAGCAAACAGACGAAAACTGCCTTTATACAGAGAGCACGAAGCTACTGACAAAGTACAGGCAGATTCGTCACCACTCACTTGATTGTTATGCAATGCAGACAAACATACAAGCACACATAGACACCACGCAGCAGCAGCCAGCCATGGCAGCCCGGTGCTTTCAAGAGCGCCAGCATGACAAGCCTCTGATGCATTACACAGATAGCAGATCACATGCTGGGCTGTTTTGTAGGGACAGTGGATCTCTTTGAGCTGCGAGTGCAAGTTTAGCAACAATACGTGATTCAGTCTATTAAAGGAAGTTTAAGTGGAGCAGCAACAATAGAATCACCTGTGAACATTTTCAAACCACATTTTTGTCAGTAGATCAGTTTGACTCTGGGAACTAGAAAAGTTGCAGGTGATAAGAGCAGTTTAAGCGAACAGAATATTTGAAACAAAGGTAAATATTGTCTTTTCTGTCTGTGACTCCAGTTAGAGCTATCATCTTAAAAGTCCTATATTGTATAAAGGTAGCTGTCCATGTCTTTGTTTGATTATAAATCAGGTCTAGGTTCTATATTAATACTTTCAAAGTATCAAAGTGCTTGGTCCACAGAGAAAAGCACACAGCCTGTATTCAGTCTTAAAAGGGACTGTGTAACTTTGTGATGTCATAAAAAAGCAGTCACTGCTCTCGGCCATGCTTCGAGCCAGTCAACCAATCAGAAGCAAGGCAGATCCCCTCTTCTGATTGGCTCACCACCCTGTTGCCAGAGCTCCAGAGAGAAGCCTGAGAGGGAAGATATAAAAATATATTTGTTCTTAAAGCCACAAATATATCAACACTTCATATAAAAGACAGGAAAAGTGTCCAATACAGGATGGGTTAAACTCTTCAAGGTTTGCTACTGAGCAGTGAAAATACACAGTTTGGTTGTAGATATGAAACTTGATCTCTTGAACATAAATCAATAAATGCCACCACAACAAACCCAAAAACAATAACCAAGGACCGATCCGTTAACAGGTGTTAACGGACATCAGCTAACGGATGTTAGCTGATGTGTAGGTCCTGGCTTCTCCGACCAACACTGACAGACAAGCTTAACCCTCCAGCAGAGAAAAGGAAAACGAAGACCACCAAAGATCCTTCACTGCTGGTTACTACAGCCTGAAACTGTCTAAACAGGCCTGGTGTGCAACAAGACAGGTGGTCTCCTCCATCTCCCCCAATAGGTAAAAACAGATCCCGCAAACCCAACCTGACACCACGCCTAAACCTGACCCACCTACAGCAGTAGACAGCCGCCAGAAGCATGTGTTCACCAACCAAACGGAGCCGGAAGAGGCCACGGCGTAGCAGTCTCAGATCTAACCAGGTGGCACCCGACCTTCATTTCACTGTTTCACAATTTGCCGTTGTTAAATAGTTAAATGACGAGTGTGAAGAGTTGAGGAGAGAGCAGTGGAGCCAAAACACACAATGGTAACCCAGCCTGGAGAGCGGGTGGCCACACGCTTTGAACAATGTCAAAAGGCTGCCAGTTAATTAGGCGTGGACCTCCCTGGAGACTACCTGGAGGGTCGAAACTGCGTCTTTCTTTTTGTGGATGAGTATACTACTATAAAAAGTGATAAGCGGGTATTTTTTTGGGAAGGGTGGGGTGAACCATCTGACAATGCAAAGGGTAAGACAGGCAGGGAATGAGTCAGACCTTTTGTCTGCCCTCTGTCTTCCTGCCGCCCCATCAGCCGCTGGTGTCGAGCTGTTAAAGTGTCACTTCAGAGAGACAGCTGCGTCTCAGCGTGTCAGCAACTGTTCAACCCAAGCAGTCCTAAACCAGCTGCACAGCACAGCGCCGCACAGGGCTGCACAACGACAATGGATGCTGCTGGTTCCCCACCTCGCTGTCAGACAACAGCGTGTTCATCCTTCGTCACTTCTCGCCACACGGGGCTGCTGACAGAGCGAGACGCCCGACTGCTCACGTATGCAGGACGGCTGTTCACCTGTACTGTCATCCACCATTCATAGCAAACACAGAGTGGCAACAGTGGCTTTCCTGAGAGTAGCACTGAGGGGTGAAAATACTGCTACAAATATAAGACAAATAAGATCATGAGAGCATTTCCACCTGTTTTTCGGTTTATTTAACAGAAAACTTGCCGTTCTTGACATCTTTTTGATGTCAAGAATCAAGATTTTTGATTCACATTTAAATAAAAATTCTGTGAGAAATAAATTCTGCACACCCTTGTTTTGGCACGACCCTGCCCTCTTCAGGATGAATTAAATTATACAGTCAGCTAATTATGTGGAAATGAAAGAGTAACCATGACAAGCCAAATGTCAGACATTTCAAAGATGACTCTGCAGTAACTGTCAGAAAACACTTTATTAGTTAAACTGGACTTACTGACCACTTTTCGCTAAGTTTAAGTTATTCTGTAACACATCAGTCAGTGGAGTTTTAGTTTGAAAGTAATTGTGCAAAGATGGGCACTTCTCAAGGTGCTTTCTCTAGTGTGGTCTCCTTTCAGTAGATGGATTTAATAGACCAGTCAAATTAACCATCATGGATTTGAATTGGATTGACTCGGTCATGACACCAGATTCAAGATACCAAAGGTAAATATAACTAGGATTCAACACAAACTGGGATGTATGAATACTAAAAATGTTTTTTTTGTTTTTAAATACAGAAAAGTAAGTAATCTCTGGCTTTTGGTATTATTTTCAAAGAAAAACAAACCTGTCAAATATTAATATAAGCTCACCTCAGAAAGCAGATTGTGTCACTTTTATTTCCGATCGGTACCACTCAAGGTTGCAATGTGAGACGTGCAAGAGAGAGAGTAAGAAAGACGGGGTGTGATCTCACTGCTAATAACTCTGGACTCTTACAACAGCCAAAAACTGCTCAGTGTGGCTCAAAAAGCTCCACATGCTATCTGTTGATTAAAGGTTAGTTTATTTGCCTCAGAAGTAAAAGCTGATATCTGCTACTACAACGCATGTTTCTTTGCAAACTTTTTATCCCACAAATCTTTGCGAGAAAGAACAGTTTGTGTGTTAAGTCATGTCTTGGTCATTCAATTTTTTACCATCCTTTTAGCTCCGTGTTGATCTCGACCTGCCTCTTCAGCTGCTAAATGCTGCAGCTAGATTTTCAGTGTTTGATCCCGGGCAGATCATTTCAAGCAGCTCAGGCCATTTGCTTTTTTTTTTTCAGCTGCTTCGAGCGGAGACTCGATCACACAGTCAGTAATATTTTTCAGAAGAATCTCCTTTCCCTCCGATTTGTTCTTCAAATGTTCGTACAAACTAGTTTCAGCACCATCAGTAGCTGTGTTCACTGGACGCGTGCTGGGTGCTGCAAAGCCTTCTACGGCTGACTGTATAACACAGCTCTTCTTATTCTGTTGCTTGATGATTGGTGACTTTACAAAGAGTCCTTCCCTTTCAATTCACTCTTCATTGATACATAAAAGATGTTGAATGGTGGAGTTTTAATGATCTTGAACACCATTTCCCAGGCTCCTGCTCCTTTTTTACATCCATATTTCTCCCCATCACAACACATGGGAGCTCTAAAGCTGCTGAAACACTCCAAGAACCACTTTGACTGAATTCCCTGTGGTTATGATGGCTCTCGGTTAAGCTGACTTGGATTCGGGATGGCAAACAGCTCATCCTCCCTGCCTGTTCCCCCTCTTTGTCGGCTCATCTCCACCTACTAATTTGCCCGCCATAGGTCAGGCCGCTCTGATGCGGCGGGCTGGTAACCACAGCAGCACATGTTGAAGCCCTGCTGGGAAAAAAAAAAAAGAGAAAAAAGTGTGGAGGAACAGTATGTGTGAGCAGACGCACACATGTACCACTTTTCAAACGCACACGGGGAAATTCTTTAGGCGCTTAAAATATCCGGTTTGTGTGCCCAAGAATGTAAACAAAGTACCAGACAAACAAGTTCGGAGTTGATGCCAAATCTTCAAAGCATTGCTAAAAATCTTCCTGGACAGGGCCATCATCACAAGCTCATCCTCCCGGTTATCTCAGTCACACGCTGCACTCACAGGAGCTTCTGAAATGTGCAGCAATTGGTCAGTGGCAGGGTTCTTTTCACGCCTGCTCATCTCAGACTTTGATTAAAACTCCAGTCTTATCACAGTGCAACGCTCAATCACTTTTTTATACTTTACCTTGGCAGAGCAGTGTGTGTGTGTGTGTGTGTGTGTCTGTGTGTGTGTGTGTGTCTGTGTCTGTATGTGTGGTTGTTGGCCCTGCCTGTAATGTTTAACCTTGCTGATGCTCCCCCCAACCTGACCAGAGGCTTCGTTACAGATGATCCTCGCTGAATGTTCTTCATTTGCAGTACTACATGTAAGCCAATAACATCAGGAATGTATGTACAACACACACAGATGCACACACTCAGTCGAGTCATTGCCTATTAACCAAGTGCGACCCAGAGGCATGTGGGAGGATACTGTCCTTTATTCCCCTGAAATAAGCGAAAACAAAATAATTACACGCTCTGTGATATATCATGGTCCTGCTGCTGTGGGTGAAAAAATAAAGGCCTCTCACACACACGCACACACACACAGTGTCATCATCCGTGGGTCGACCAGCAGTCTCTCTGAAGTCAGTTCAAAGATAACACTGACTTGGCCAGGGATGAGTGGATGGCTGCTGGACAGGCATGTGGGCTGGCACCACCGGGTGTGGGTGGTTGTGGGGGGTACATGTGAGTGAAAAAGAAAAAAAAAAGAAAAAAAGAAGAAGGACAGACATGTCTGTACTGTACATTTGCTGTAAGTGTAAGTTTCATGTTATTTTGCTTAATAGGCGAAAAAGCCATGTCAGCATTTTAAAATAATCCCACACATAATCCCTAAAAAGTGTCAGGATCTTCAAACAAACTCTTCCAAGCCGCTGCCTTCGAAAATCTTCATATTATTTTGCCTTCACATTACATCTGATGACAAACCGTATATGAGTGAATATGATTTGGGATTTTATCTGTTTATATGATGCATTTATCATCATTTTCAATTCTCTATGTTGTTATGTTAGATTCATTTATACTGAACCATGTGCAATATTAAAGATGAATCTTGTCAGAGTTGCCTTAAAGCTAATTTATGATTTGTACTAAAAAGCTGAAGGATAAATGGCTAAAAAAAAATAAAATAAAATAAGAAACTTGAAACTTGCTTGTGGTTTTGTGAGAGAAGTCGCTGACAAGAAAACTGATTTATACAGGGAAATGTAATGCGTTTTCTGTCATGGCTGGTGGGTGGGGCACAAGCAGTGAGGATGCAGGTGATCAGGACCAGGCAGGCAGAGATAACAGACACCGACAGACATGTAGCAAGACCAGGTAGTCCACAGCTGGGGGCGAAGCGCACAGACAAACAATGTGGCGACTGGCTGGGGAAAAGGGGCTGGTGAGAATACTGGGAAGCAGATAAGGAAAATTAAGTACAGGTGTGTGTCTGTAGGCGGGGCTGTTCCAGTGATTGGAAATTGAAAAAACAGGCGAGCAGGTGCATCTGGAAACAGGAAGAAAGTCCGGAGACATCTGGTGGGCAGGTGGAGTAAGATCAAAAGCCAATAAACTGAGCTGAGACAGAAATCACGGCACTGGTTGGGCAGCGCTTTTAGTTTTAAAACTATATACATACACTGTGTGCATTAAACCTCTGTCGCAGAGCAGTCAGTGACCCACTGAGTGTTATTCTGTGTGGTCTGTCTGGTCACAGGGCCATGAAGGGGTTAAGGAGGGAGAGGGGCGAGTGTGTCGTACTAGGTTTCATTTTCCACTACCGTCAGCCCTTTGAGATGACTGGCCTCCACACTGTACTTATGTGGCTTTGGGACTCAATATGTGTGTGTGCGAACATGCATGTGTGTGCATTGTGTGCACTGTATACAGTATGTGAATGAATTAGGAAAGGACTCTGTGCTGTGATCAAAGAGAAAGCACATAAAAGAGCCATCATGACTGCTTCCATTTGCTGTGTTTTGTTTTGTATTGGACATGAGTTTTAAGGATTTAATGGGATCAATGGGAAACTGCAAGGCAACTTTTCCACCATGATGACACACATGTTGAGAGGATGGAGGCTGTGTATGGGACGGACAGCAGCGCGAGTGTGAGGCAGATGAAGAGCTGCAGGTCTGACTGTCGGAAGCACGTGTGGGAGGACTCCTGTTATGTTTTTTATTTTATTTTTTATGAAGTGTGGGTGAGAAAGCTAGAGTTCTGTGCGGAGTCGGTGAGGGGGAGTGAGGAGGGCAACGAGAGACGTAGAGTGAAAGTTTGGCCTGTTTGCTCAACGGCTGCTGAGGAAGAGGTGTGAATGCCACACCACTGAGACAAGGAGGAGGCTGGTGGGAGAGAAAAGACTAGGCCTGGCCATCGAACATTGTACTAAACAAAACAAAACCAACAAGAACCAAAAGCCGTCGCTGACGTAATTCCAAGTTTAAATCGTGATACACCAATGTTAGGATGTAGTTAATTTAGACTCCTGTAGGGCTGAATAGAGAAATGTGACTGTGCTACAGCCGCAGCTCACAGAACGTCACTGCAGATTTACAGCAGAATGGGAGACTTTTGGTGAAATGTATTGGCATTAGTATGGATAGGATTGTTTTAGTGTGTGTGTGTGTGTGTGTGTGTGTGTGTGTGTGTGTGTGTGTGTGTGTGTGTGTGTGTGTGTGTGTGTGTCAGACCTGGCAGTGTAAACACAGCGGAGCCCTGAGCTCTGCTTCTGGCTGTGAACACTAGACTCGCTGGGTAATGTGCTGAGTGAGCACTTGGTGTCCAAGCGCACTCTAATCCACAGATTGTCTCTTTGGCCAGCTGACCCCCCACCCCACAACCCACCCTCACCCCAACCCCACCACCATCCCCAACAGGGGCCTCTATCAGGGACACAAGGGTCAGAGCCTCAGCTGAGTCCTCAGTGCTCCTTCCTGGGGAAGAGTTTGACTTTCCAGTTAGGGTCAAATTTTCAACTGCTGCTACGCTCTATCAATTCTTCCACGATCCAACTTTCAATCTGCACCTTTTCCCAGTGAATCTGAGTCTGTTTTTTTCTTTTGTTTTTTTTTTTACACTGATCGGTGTGTGTAGAGGTCCTTCCAGGGGACGCTGTGCTGCAATGGCAAGTCAATTCATCATTTAACTGTGTGAGAAAACTAGTTGACAGGTATTTGGATAGGTGATGTTTAAATCAGTGGTCCCCAGTCCAGACTCCTGCCAATTTCCCATCTCCCCTGCTCTGCCCACACCTGATTACATAAATAGTGTTTTTTCTCTTGATCAAGAGTTGGTGCCTTCCAGCTCTCAAGTGGCTAAAGGGATTGGAACCACAGTCTTTGGTTGCACCTTGTCAAATGATTACTTCTCTCTTTCATTTGGGTTTTTGACAGTTGGTCTGCCAGTTTGAAGACGACACCGCTGACTCTGGAAACTAGGAAAATAGTAGTCAGACTTGCGGCAAGTTGCTAAACTGAATTAGCATGATGAAATACAAAGTATGTAAATAATGCTGTTCCTAGACCAGACATTTAAAAAAATAAAAGCACATGTACTGAACAATGTGGAGATTAGCACCAACATCTGGCCCTTCAAGTGAATGTTCATTGTTCTAAACTGAGCCTCAAAAAGTGGAGAAATAACAGAATCCTATGTTACGCAAACCTCAAAAATGTCCAATAAACCTAAAAGTAAGTGACCTGTCTTAACTGGAAACTTCTATTGTTCTGCAGAGGCAAATCAAAACCACGTTTCTAGGTTGTAGAAGCGGCGGATTTCACTCAGCTTCAACTCAAGAAGCTAAAGTAACAGGAATGTTAACATCGCTCTGCTTGAACCAGAGTCCAGGTGGAATAAAAACACGGACTAACAGAGAAGGAGGTGCAGGGAAGGTGAACGGGCTGTCCACTCGAGTTTGAAAACTGTCTATGGAAGAATTTCACCATTTCCAGCTGGGCGTCTGTGCAGAACGTGGACTGCTGGTGAAGATTTTTGCTCTGTGTGTGTGTGTAAAACTAGTGTCTGAATCAGGTCCAGTCCACTGGAGTCAGCCTGTAAGTGCAACACGAGCCGCTTGTCTGCAACAGCCTGCAACGAATCCCCGCCCCTTGAGATCAGCACCTCTCCCTGGGAATTATCGATCACCTTCACACCGATAGACTGAAATCCATCTGTTGTAGAAATAAAACTCAGCCCGCAGGAGAAAGTGCAGCAAACCAGGGCGGATAGTTGAAAAACTCTCACAAAGAACAGGCATTAAATTAAACTTTCCTCTCGAACCACAGGGAGGCCGTCTTGGAGTTTTGTTTTTTTTTTCCTCCTTTTTTTGAGAAGCTTGCTGTCAGTTAAACAAGAATGTTGTCTTGGTTAAAAGCTCACACAGAGACCAGAAATAGTCGCGATGTAATAACAGTTACAGGTCATTGCCGAACTCTTAACCTTATTAAAAGTGTTATGGAAGAGAGATCACACCCATATGTATTATCCCCTCTCTCTCACTCTCTCTCTCTCATTGTGTCTATCAAATTAAAGGCAAAAAACACCCAAAAATAACTTACAAAAAAAACCAAAAAAAACAAACCAAAACAAAAGGCATATCTACCTCGAGAGCCAACTACTCTTACTAGAGAAAACTCCAGACTCCAGACGTGTCAGATTACAGTTTTGTGGAGAAATTTAAAGCCACCAACTGTACAGCAACTGAAGGAAAGGTCGACGTGTCAAGTGAAATTGTATAACAGCCGGAGTCCAACCAGGGGCTGATGTCTTTAGATGATGGCTGATGTCCTGTAATACAACAGTTATAAAGAATCACACAAATCAGTGCTGTCTATATCTCAAGTCCAAGGACGTGGCTGTGGCTTCCAATGTGTGCTTTAAGTCTATGATTAAATATATGGATCATTGCATATTGGCTCAAACGTGCCTGTATCTGAGATGTAACAGGTCTCAAATGGGATGGATCCATGTGATACTTACATGTGCTGATGTGTGATCCTTGATACATAGACATGTTGACGACAAAAAGTGCTTTTATACAGTTTCTTACATTTTGTGTTAATATGAACAAAAAAAATGATAGTCAGGGATTTTTACAGCCTACAATAAGTTAATTTATTGTAAGTCCCTTTTCTATGAACAGAAACACACCAGTTCAGCTTTCCGCTCCCAGTACAATTTGCAATGCAGGGTGCCGATACAGAGCACCAATCTGATTCTCTCTTTTTCCCCCCACAAATCACATAATTTCCTTATCTGTATTTAACCATGCCATTGTATATTTATCTGAATCAATCAAGTTTGATCAGGATAAACAATTTTTTTTTACCTGTGCAAACATTCGTCTGAGCTTTAAACAACACCAAACCCAAGTTAGAGTGGTCCTGAGCAGACCTCATGGCAGTTCCCAGATGCCAGATCAGTATTAGCAGCTCCATTTGGTTCATGTCTGTGAATGTGAACCCTCTCTGTGAAGGGATAAGTGTAATAAGAGGAGATTATTCCATGCGGGCGAGCTGTAACTCACTTTATGGGCTTTGACTGGATGAGGGGAACAGGCGCTGAGGTCCAGCTCTGTAATATCCAGTTATAAACTGACGCAGCATGAAGGGCTCCGCTCCGCAGCTCTAACCTCCTCCATGTTGGCACCAGACGCTCTATGATGTTAACATTTGGGATCTGGGGCAAAAACTGGGCTTGTAAATTTCCAATCTCCGAGTGAGAGTTTGCCAGTTTTAGTATATTGACCTCTCTGTTTTCTACATCAGTCCAACAGTCAGCCATTAAAGAGAGCTACTAACTATGGGGAGGGCTCAAACATTCACACACACACACACACACACACACGTAAAAACGCACTTAAGTCTGTACAAATGTGCTCTGGCACACAAAAGGTTTTTAAACCTGCTAATTATGATCAAAACTGTTGAAGAAACAAAAAAAATAGATTTTCTTGTGTTTCTTGTCTTCTATGATACACAATTAGATTTTTGCAGGGAAATAATGTCAATAGATAATCTCAAAGGTCATATTTTCATTCAGATTTTTCGTTGGCAGTTGTCAGCCATAGGGTACCAAGCGACTCAGGCTTCTTACTGTCATTGACAAGAAACAACTGTGTGAAAAAACAGTGTGTTTCTCTATTAGTGCTGAATTACACTGTCAATCAACCACAAACAAAGGAGGGAACAAAATCTACTTCAGGAAATGATCCTTTCAAAATAAGTTACCTTACAAACGTCATTGTCACATTCTTTATTAGCTGGAACAGAAAGCGCCTCAAAGCTGAGTTCACTTTAGAAATGTCATTATTTTATATATATATATATATATATGAGAAACATTTTGAAAAGTAAATATGGTCATTTAAACCAGACAGACACAAAGAGTGATTATTAGTTAATTACACATTTGTTGGTATTTTGATCATGAATTGTTGTAAATTAATTTCTTTGAAAGTAATTCACAATTTGCATCCCCATTTCCTCAGATACACGTATGCACATCTTCTAGTTATGAAACCTCAGAAGACGCACACCCCCCGGTCCCTGCAGGACAACAAAACCCCGGAGCATTCCAGAGGAGGTGGGAGTGGAGAGTTCGGAGGGCCGTGAGGGTGGAGGGATGTTAAATTGGTGACTTGGAAGGCAGAGCCTTTCCAGAAGCGAAGCGGACAACCTGTGGTTGGGGTTGAATTCTTTCCCTCTCCGGCTCCTTTTAGAAAAAGAGGAGAAAACGGCAAACACAGACCCCTCCATTCAGAGTAATTTATCCCTATGGCCAGGCCTTCTTTACCGGCTGCAATAGCCCCCTTCCGGGGCTGCCCAGCAGGATGCCTGCGAGTGGCGTGTGAAACTCTCCTGTCTCCTTAAGCTCAAAAGGGAAGGATGAACAATGGCCCTCGCCAGGCGCTGGCTCTGAACAATCCCTCTTCTCTGCTTTGCTCTCTGCCTTACTTTCTCCATCTCTGAAAGCAACCACAAGCCATTCCCGCAAAACCCACATTCCTTTAACCATCCACTATCGTCCATCAGCAGCCATTTTGTTCAACATAAACAGTTTTCTCTCATTCGTTTGTCTTTGCGTCTCCCTTCTCTCTTAACCTCAATTTTCGCCCGGTTTCCCATCCATTTCTCTTCCTCAACTCATCTCGTCTTCCTTTTTGGTAACACTAAGACAAACACTCTGAATCAAAGCGAAGGGGACCATGAAGCGCCCCACATTTTTCTGGTTTCTCAGGACCCCATTTGACCCCCCTATTGCCCCAATCATCAAAACGTGGGTGACTCAACCTCCATCACTATGTCTCACCCCAACCATCTTTCCGTCTTTGAAAAGGCCCTGTTGGATCCGTACTGCCTGAAGCGTCTTGGCCCAAACTCAGACAGCGAGTGAACAAAGCAATTATTGGTCTGATTAATAGCGTATTTGTTAGGGACAAAATTACAACCGACTTTGTTTTACTGTACCCCATGTGAGATTTCCACAACACATGGAAGACTACGGTGAAAACAACGAAAACGAGCGCTGACAGGGAGACAGCTTTATGCCATTACAATAAACTCCGTAGCATGTCTCTTTCCCCAGGCGGAGGATGTTGGAGAGCGAGCTGTGCTTCAGCAGAACGTATGGCTCATCAGTTCGTATGGCGTCTGTCCAAATGGTTCAGGCTGAGAAACAGGCAGAGTACATGTCAGTCTGATCGATCAATAACAAAAAACACTGTTTCTGCTCTCCTCTGCGGGAGTCAGAAGTTGGGGGAGAAAAGAAATGTGGACAGTTTCCCCACAGAAGGAGCCTCAGCAACAATCCTCACAGCTCTTTGGGAAGCCATTTTCACCCCCCCAACACTCAACCATTCACCAATGGCTCCTACAGAGCTATTGAGCATTCACCAGGCACCTCCACATCCCCGACAAGCGCAACAAAAAGCATTTTAAAGCAACACTCCCTGCAGTTCCCACACTATTTCACCTGTCAAACCCTTACAAAACAGTCGAGGAAGGCCAAATGCCCCTCAGGGGCGCCACAGCACACCTCTTGCCAGCCTCAGCCTAACTAAAGACGTTGTTATTCCTCTTTGAGAAAGAATACACTATAAATCTTTCCCACCTACTATCATGAGCAACTATTCTAAGCCTCAAGGCCCAGACAGGACCTTCCACCTTGACGAGCAGCACCAAAAGTAGAGCAGGTAACCCGAAGAAAAGCATTTCCTCACAGAGCCAGACTCCCAGAGCGAGCGGATGAGTCATCGGGGAATGATGCTCAGGAAATCAATAGAAACCAATTGTCTGTTTGAGGAAGGAGACAGCAGAAAAGGCAAAGAAAGGGCAGTGACGGAGATCCGTTGTGCCGTAGGAAATTAGAGGCGTCTGCAGAGTCAGAACCTTGTCCGGCTGATTGATCATTTCTGTAAACTAGGAAGATGTAAGGGTCTGGAATAGCTACATGGAGGTCTGACGGAGGGAGTAAGAGCAACTCCTCCGGTCAATCATTTACTCAAGTCCTCGTTCTGTATTCGGAGGAACATTGCTCTGCAGACTCGGGGTGTAATGATGCAGTCTGCACACAGTTCAACTTGTGCTATTTTTAAGAAAGTTGGACTGATAACAAGCAGTAACTGTACAAAAATCCTTGTTTAACTTCCTCCTTGGGCATAAAATGGGGGAAAAAAAAAAAAATCGCCTTCTTTGTTCTCCTTGTTCCTCCCATGTTTTGGTGTAGGGAGCAAGTAACAATTTCGGAAGTTTGGTTTTCTTCACATTAAACTGAACAATGAATAAATACTGTTGAACTACATAAATAAAAAGTATTCCCATCTCAGTTAATCATCCATCATGCAATTTTAACAAATCCAACAGAAAATAATTTTACATTTCAGCAGCACATTTTTAAGGTAATACTGTTAGTGGATGGCATTGAATTGCAGCCTTATTTATATAAAACTAAACTGCAGCAGAAAGGTAATCTGCTGGGCTACTTTTGAATGAATGAATGCAGAAAGGAGTAAGTGCTACATTTATAAATAACAGCAAAGTCGCCAGGAAGAGGTTGTGCAAGACTGTCACACCCAAGAAAAATAAATACGTCCTAAGTTTTACTGATGAATTCGGGATAAATCTATTTCTGACTTTACAAAATATGTTCTGACAACGTTAAGAGAAAACATG
The DNA here is from genome assembly GCA_038496675.1 of Rachycentron canadum. Taxonomy (NCBI): domain Eukaryota; kingdom Metazoa; phylum Chordata; class Actinopteri; order Carangiformes; family Rachycentridae; genus Rachycentron; species Rachycentron canadum. The sequence continues at coordinate 20,546,398 of CM076648.1, read as the reverse complement.
ATCTGGATTAGAATCGGATTAGGTACTGTCAGCAATTTCCCAAATCAATTTAGGTCCTGGTTGGATGATTCCTGATTAAATTTGATTTAATTTAATATTGATTCAGGTCAATTTCAGTTGCAATAACAATTTTGATTGGATACATTGCTAATGTACAGCAGTGCACACAACTTCTTCTATCGACTTCTATTTGAACATCTTGAACACATTTTTGATTTTGTCCAGCTCTTTTCTGTCCATCTTTTTTCACAGCTGTTAAATCTAATCACTTCTGCCTTCAGACCTGTGCCTTCAAATGTGACCAGATCTCGTTGCGCAAGATGGGTGGTCACACAACACTAACATGGTTACGGCGTCACACATCCGCAGGAGACGAGAGAAGCTATCAAAAGATCCATCTCCAGATTTTATGAATCAACATCTGCTTTTTTGATCAATTTAAATGGGAGAATTAGTTTTTTTCAACAGTCTTTGTACGGTGCGTTTACGTTTTGTACAAAAGATACAGAGATAGATGCAGTTTAGTTGTATATAAACAATTTCTAAGAATCAGTATTGGATCAATACTCGCATATAGTCATATAGATACACCACATCCTTAGTTCTTAAACCCTTAGAAAGAACAGCCCTGCCCTTTATTTAACGACAGGCTTTTATCTACCTCCTGTTTGAATTAGAGACAACTGCCCTGTAAATTTGCAGCTCTCTAACTCATTGTAAGAGGCAGAGCATAACTCCCACTAAACATACTTTTTCAATTTTGTGCGGTGTGTGTGTGTGTGTGTGTGTGTGTGTGTGTAGGATGGAGAGGTACAGCTTCACTTAGGCTAATTATAGGCCGTCTCTAACTGGTTTTGTTGCTATGGTGCACATAATCCATTATCTGCGTACTAGGGATGTCAAATCATGAAGCTGCCCCGGAGAGCATTTGCTGAGTATGGACTAGAAATCCTGCAATGGAAATAAAATCTGTTACATAAAATACAAACCAAACACACAAAGAAACATGCCCAGGTTTGTAGGATTGCTCTGAAACAAGGCAGACACTTGAGCTACTGTCCTAACTCTTTGCTCGACAGCCCAGCTGCTCAGGTCGATGGTGAGAGAAGTGTGACATGACAGAATGCTTTTCACACATCTGCAAGTAGAAATGACAGCAGCCCACTCTGCTGCCCTAATAAACCTCCCGTTTAAATAGACAGTACAAATATTTGCTCTGTCAATCTGTGGCGCTCGCTGCGCCGCAGCCCTCAGATCACGTTGAACTGAAGATGCAGTTATGTATCCCCTCTGGCTGCAGAATAATTACGCTCCAGTGTTATGACAACTGTTAATGGATCATCGACAGCCGTAAGCAGGTGGAAGCACGGCGCTCATCAAAGTTTCATTTGCAGATGCTGAAATCATTGGATCGCAAAATAAGTTAAGCTCCCCCCACCTTGATGAGCAATAAAAGCGAAAACAATCAAGTGCGTGTGCAAGTGTGTGTTAGTGTTTCAGTCCCAGGCCATCAAGCCATTGTCTGTTGTTTAATATCTGTCTGGGATGATGTGACTGATATCCTGTTTTAGACCCTCATAAAAGCAAAATCAGGATGTAACTTAATAACTGTTAATTTGGCCCATGGCATTTTAGAATATGAAGACATCAATCATAAAGCCCCCCCCCCCCCCAGCTTGTGACAGCAGCAGATCAAGTCATCACCCAAAAACAGCTCCGGTGTAATTATGGAGGACAAGGAGGAGGAGAGAGCATAAAGGGGACAAAAGAGGACATTTCATGAGATAATTCCCATTTATTACAACCTGTTTTCACAACCTTGGCCATAATTTCTATCAGTAAAAATAACACTGTACTAACCACGGTAATTACTGAGATACGGGAACATGGTGGTATCAGTAAAAATAGGTCCAATGGGGCAAGAAACACAGGCAGTAACATGACCAAAGAGTTTAGACAATAAAAGCAGATTCTCCAGTCGTCTGACTGCTCATGTTCCTTGCTCTGTCAGGATCGTTCTAATAACCAATAAAAATGAAGGAACAGTGAACCCACCTCCATGTCGCCCTTTAGTTGGTGGTAAAATTGTCCCCAAGGCACACAGAGGAAATGGGTTTATTGCTCGTTTTACATGAAGTGCGATCATTTTCTCCAGTGTTAGCAGAGACTGCTAACTCCACTGTGAGCAATTACATCACTGGTGACAATATCCTTGTGACTGTCGTTCAAATCCTACAACTGCTGCATGGTTTGAGATCATACGCTGCCAAAAGGAACAGCCCCTACCATTAACATTAAATTGCTTTTGAATTTAAAACCACAAAAAAATTGTAGTCGTGGGATCAGAGCCTGAGTTGCATTAAATTTAAGTTGTTGATTTGAATTAGGCTAAGAAATACTGAAGAATTCATGTAAAAATAAAAACTTATCAGTGCTCTGAAGCAACAAACTATTTCTAAAATGCTCTCAAAATACATGTTTGTCATCATTGCTCTTCACTGTCTAGTTACATATTGGCCGACACAGTACACACCAATGATTTTAGATAGATAGATTTAAATCTATCTGTCCGTACAATTTGTAGTAAACAAAGATCTGAGTACTAATGCAATCACCAAGCCAAATGGCAAAAGTCCCAGATGAGTCAACCTTTAGTTTTTGTTTTCTCATCTGCAGCAAAAAAAAAAAAAAAGTCACATTCTGTCCTGTTTTGAGGAAGATGAAGGTGTTCTTTCTTCAGCATGTTATTGTTGACAATGCATCAACATTGTGAGCACGACGTCCGTCTTGCAGGTAGCGCATCTTTCATTCAGATAAATTTGTGTGAGGCTCAGCCATAACAAACGACGCCTGAGAGACCGTCTGCCTTCGGACAAATGGAATGACAGTGTCATATTTTACTGTTAGGACAGAGTAAATCGCTCTCCTGACACACACACGCCTCAATTATCTGTTCTGCTCTGTCCTCTCCGCACCTCCATCTTGCTGTCCTAAATCTCGATCTTTCTTTATTTATGTCTCATGAGCCCTGAATGCTTCTTTTTTCCTTCCTTCCTCCCTCCCTCCTCCTTCCTTTTTTTCTTACTCAGTTGTCCCATTCTGAAGCTGAGTGACAGCTCTTCCCCCAGCGAGTGGGATGTCTCGCACTCTGCCTGTCTGTTCTCAGCCAGCCTTGATTAAAAGAATGGACCTGTCTTGGCCACTTTGACACACACACACACACACACACTGTGGACAGAGTGCTATAACCCAGACTGAGAGAAGACAGAAGAGGTGCGGCCTGAGGTCTGATCTTAGTGTTGGGCCTGCTCGGGCCTGCCTGCTGGCTCAGATGCCTGCAGGCTACTGGCCGACAACTGAGAACACACACACTTACAGACAGACAGAAACACACAATGCTTCCTTGTTGCCACTAGTCAGGTGACCTAGCGCAACATTCATTTGATAAATTAAGGTATTAACTGGGTTATGTCTGCCATTGTGTTGGTTTATTGGACAATGAGAGGAGAATGTGTTGCAAAACATTGTGATCAGGGTTCTAAATATCAGACTTGATTTATTGCACTTCATTAAGCTTTGATTCCTGAAGAAATGCACCTATCATAATGAGGTTTGGACCTATGGACCCTCTGTCCACAGACGCATGAGCAACGCTTTGACGTTTCAACTGTTGCCATGGTAATTGAAGTCCAAATCAATATTTAAATGCTGTGTTTTTTGTTTTTTAATTGTCATACATAGCCACAAAAGTCCCAAATCACACATCTATCCAATCCATCCAAAATTTAGTGGGTATAAATTATATAAAGGGATATTAAGTCTTTTGTTTTGTTTTTTTTTTAAATGCAGGTGACATTACATGCACTCACAGAGCACATATACACTCACACACACATAGTGGGAGTGAGCTGCTAGCCAATACTGATAAAAATGGATCTATTACATATCTTCTCCAGGTTGTTGCTCCCGTTAAAGTGTCTCTGTGAGACACTTAGCTCGGTGACTGTGTGTTTTTAAAAAAAACTTATTTTATGTCTGTAGCTCACTGTCATCCCCGAGCTCAGAGAAGGTGCTGTGTTTCGGGTTTAACAGTCGCACGCTTGACAGGTGACAGGTCTGTGTCTGTGCTCTGAGAGGGGGGAGAGGCATTGGCCAGGGTCTGAATGCTGATCCTAGCCTTTTCCATTGCAGACAAAAAGACAGATGTTATTGGTTCTTTTTAAAAGGTATATTTTGGGCTTTTCTTTTCAACTTTATTCTGAAAGAGAGACAGGAAAGTCAGTTCTCATGTAACATTATCAGTCACCTGCGAATCATTGCTGATGTCAGTGTGACCTGGATGCCACTGAAGTGAAGCTCAGTTTTTGTTTGCTTTGCTTTGTCTGCCCAACTGCTGATGATGAATCCTTCACGGGGACAGCCGAAAACACATTATTGTTTCCAGTTTATTTTTAACTTAACCAGGATTTGATGAATAAAATCAGGACAATGTAGATTGCCACTGCGGTCTACAGCCTCAGCCTAAAGCTGCAGCGACTGAATAGATCCGGTTCCACTGCCTGAACTGGTGACTGCTACAGAGGCACTTTGCCTTTCCAGCGATGCCAACTCAGCGACTTTCACACTAAGTTTAGGCAACAAATCATGTGACTTTTGGGACAAACCTTAACTATTTTGATTGGCATCACTGGAAAGACAAAGCTCCTCTGTACCAATTCAGGCTGTAGGAGGATCCAACCAATCACTATAACCAATCTGGCTTTAGACTGCTCACCTCATTAATATACAGACAGATAAATAAATAAATGTAAAAATAAATAAATTTGTACCTAAATATATAAATAAATAATTACTCCAAAAATGTTTTGATTTTGCATTTATTTAGGATTTTAATTATTTATTTCTGCATTTATTTACACTGATGTCATTTTTTGTTCCTCATAGTATGAATCCTTGGTACAAAAAACCCTTGGTAGTTGGACTGGCTGTATCAGGATGAGTCCCTGTGGGCCGCTGTGATCCGGATACGAGTCCCAGGACTGGGCTCACCTCACGAACCCAAGCACCAAGAAACCTTCAACATTACATTTCTCAAAGCCGGCTAGTCTTGATTCACTTGTGCCTCACACCTATTTTTGGTTTTTACAGAAATATTCATTTTTCCTCACAGCAGAATTTTTCATCATCAATCACTCTGGCATCACTGAGGTGAGAAATTATTAATGATGGCAACACAAGACATCTAAGATTCATCACACAGGTCAGAGAGTAGATTCAGTACACAATACAGCAGGAAAGATATGAAAGAAGAACACAACCCCAACTCACGCAGAGAAATCAGAGTTTGAAGAGACAAAGATAATTTACTATTCTCAGATTTCTGTAGACTTTCTTCTCCCTTGCCACCCTCCCCCCATCCTCCTGATTGGCTGTCACAGATCTTTCCATGGTGTTCCTCTCCCTGATTCTGCAGCATCAGAGGATCTGTACCTTCACACAGAACAGATGCAAGCCACTTCAGATGAAGTGAAAGGGGGAAAAAACCAGAGGATAAGTGCAGAAAGAGTTACAAACCACTGGGCTTTGGAAAAGAGGCCTTTGGAGGAGGAACGTTGGCAGCAACAGAGAAACAACAACGGCACTGACGGAAGATTGTACGCTTTGATTCAAAGACGAATCAGAGCAGAACCTCCATCTTGCTGTACTTGTTCTCCATCTGTTCTACCAGCCCCCAACCTCCACATCCTACAGTAGAAGAAACGAACAGAGCGGAGGATTGTGTGGGGAGGGAAGCAGGCCTGTATGAGATGCAAAAGAAAGCTGGAAGACAAGCTGCTGGGGCATCAGATGTGTGGTGAAAGCAGGCATCATGCATTCACTGTAACAGCATCTGGGGGAGCTGAACAGAAGAGAAGGATGGTGGTAATGATGAAGGGGTGGAGAAGAGGACGGGGATGTAAACAAACTTGCTTTCTTTCTTTCAAAGCCGATGTCATTTCCTCTCTGATGAGGTTTTTCAGACGTCTCAGTCAAGGCAGCTTTGAGGCACAGAAGGACGGGCTTCAGCAGGATACCAGCCTCAATACACTTTTTGTAACTGGGTTTTTTTTTTTTTTTTGGCGTCTCATACACTTTCCTTTCTCTTCCCCTCCTTTTCCCTCAGTGACAGAAAACACATCTGCGTCTCTACATCCTGTCGGAAGATAAAGGGCGGCTGGGATTTGCAGTGATGCTTAATGAACAACCTGCTGATCCTCATCAGACCTGCAGGCAGACGAGCTAAAATCTCTCTCTCGCTCTCTCTCTCTCGTCAACAACTTGACGACAAACAGAGCTCCTTTTGTGAGACAATGACTGACCTCCAGACAGGCTGGGGGAATAAAACCTGTAATGATTAAAGGGCCATTTAGTAAATCATTGGCTGCTTTGCATGGCAGAGCCCTCTGAAGTCGCCTGAAAGACTGGAAGTGGAGGTGGAGTAACTCAAGAGGAGAAGGAGGGGGCTAGTTTTCTTTTTTAAGTGCAACAGCCAGTGAAATGAGATGTGCTTGAGACTCATTAAGAGGAGAGGGGCTGAATTCATTCAACCTCCCCACTAAAACACACACACACACACACACACACACACACACACACACACACACACACACACACACACACACACACACTTTAGGACTGATCAGCTGTGGCCATCTAGGACCCGATGGCCAAACATACACGCAAACGTCTCTCATTAGCTTAACATTAGCTGCGCCGATGTCGCCGTTAAACGAGACAGCCGGCCACGTGATGTGCGGCACGTTTCAGCTTTGAGATGAGGATTTAGATACACTTTCCCTCCTTCATTTCATTTGCTAGTCTTACATCGTGCTCCTGCTCTTCTGATCCGATTAGGATGTGTGGAGGTGCACGGCGTCGCCGCAGTGACATTTGGATTAGTAGCAGCTGAGTCGGGAAAGTATACATCAGGCTGTGGGCATAAAATATAGTTACAGGGAAAGGGAACAGTGGTTTGTCAAGGAAGCTTGTGCGCATCAGGTGACTTCACATCAGGTAGCACATAGTACATAAAACAGGACTTGTCCCTGTTGGATTTGGCAGGGAAATGAGTGGTCAAAAGATCTGGTCTGTTTATAACCACGCCAACCTGGAGTTCTCTTAAACACTTTCTCAAAGGCAGTAAAACAGCTTCCATATCTGACTCCTCACATCAAAGCACTTAAATTGGTGAGTGAAACCTCACCACAACTGATAAGAATGAAGGTGTAAACTACAAAAGTAAGACTTGGGTTGCAAAGAGTACAGGTTTCTTCTTTAAAGGTCCCATATAGTCTAAAGGTAGATGTCCTAGGTTCTATATAATTACTGTGAAAATATCAAAGGGCTCAGTTCACGGAGAAATGCACACCGCTTGCATTCAAAAGGACTTCAGTGACTTTGTGATGTCACAACAAAGCAGTCACCGCTCTGAGCCATGACCCAAGCCCAGACCAACTGGACGCACCATCCAAACCTTGGTTTCATCAGCATCTGCCTAAAATCTGTTATATATATTTTTTCAATTTATTATTAAAAAAAAATCAGTGGAGACAGTTCACTAACCTGTTGTTGCTAGAGCTCCAGAGAAAGAGGAAAATGAAAGAGAAAGAGGAAATGTAAAATTATACTGAGATGGTTTTTGGTTCTTTAGACCACAAATATATCTTCTTTAGATAAAACACTGGAAAAGTTTAAAATATGGGACCTTTGATATGTAGCCAGAGAGTAACCAGTTCTAACGACACACACACATTTATATATGTGTGTGTATAGATAGATAGATAGATAGATAGATAGATAGATAGATAGATAGATACACCTCTCTTGATTAGATCCAGCCAGACATTTTCAATGCATCTCTACAAGTTACAGTGCCATAAAATCACTTTTAACAATTGCTAAAAAGAACAAGAACAAGAATCCAGCATTCAGCTAACGACACACACACATAAAGAATACAAACATGCAGGGTGCTCAGGTGTTTAAAAGGTATCCCAGTATAATCTGGTTCAGATACCAACCACATGGATTAAGTAAATGAACCTGAGGCCTCTTTGTCCGTCTGCACACTTCACAACTGAGCTGGGAGCAATTAGCCACTTACTGCACTTGTGGTGGAACATACGCACACACGTGCACACACGCACACACACACACACATACTGACCAAGAAACACGTTTCCCCCCTCTCTCTCTCCCATATCTCTTATTCACACACACAATCTCTCTCTCTCTGTCCGACACACACATATACACCTCATGTCTATCCCATTACAGGAGCCCCCGGGCCCAGCCTGCAGGCTGAAAAGCCCAATTTGTTTATTCCTGTGGGGATTATGGGGAGGAGGTTGGTGGGGGGAGGGGGGTGAAATGCATCTAACAGAGTGCAGGGGCCCCTCTCTCAAAGCTCTTTAATTACTGCTCCTCCTCACCCCACCAACACCCTCCAACACCACCTCCTCCCGGAACTTAGCCACAATGAACTTGAGCTGGAGTTAACCACACGGGCACTCTCCGGGTGTGTGTGTGTGTGTGTGTGTGTGTCTTAGAGGGAGAAAGAGAGATAGACAGAAAGGGAGGAAGAAAGAGATCACTAACCAAACTCCCATCCCCCATTACACAGCCTTCCTTCTCCTGTCGAGGCATTCCAGCCTCACAGGAGGCCAACACGCAGCAGTGAACTGGGACTAAACCAACAGCATCCCATCTCATCTCATCCCGGCAACACCACCACATCACCTGCACACACCTGTGTTAAAGGCAGCGACAAGTTCTGCTGCATTTGCAGAGTCAAAACGTTGCAATTTCATGAGACCACTACTCTGGAATAACAGCAAGGTCATCTGCAAACAAACTGAACCTGGCTAAACATGTCAACCATGTATACATACATGTGAGCATGCATGATTAGTTTCTAACCTTCATGGTGCAATTAATTACTTTGAGTGGCACGGCTGCTTAATTAAACTGGTTAAAGTAAAATTGATTGTGTTTATAACATTTAATTCTTTAAAAAAAATGCACATAAAATGACGACTTTTTTGTAAACTTAAAAAGCATATGATATATAAATATAATTGAATGGGAAAGTGGTCTCAGACTTTTAGACCCCACTGTATATGTATTATATTTTAATGGGACCTCCAACCAGCTGTATATACAGTATACACTAAATTGTATAGAGGTAAAGCAGTTCTTGATACATCACCTCTGTGCAACAAAATGAAAATCTGGCCAGTTTAAATACACAGAATGAGTGCCTTTATATTTGCGCCTCTTCAACATTCATGGTGCTGAATGTATTACATATATAGCCTCAGTACAGTACAGGGCTTTATCAACTGATAGCCCCAGCATGAAACAGCTCATCGTGAACACTCTGCTGCGGCCTTTCAGCAGACACTAGTGAGATATATGCTGCATTCAATGGGTTTGTAATTCAGTGGTGGAGTGCAGATTTGTAAATGCAACAAGCAGTGGGATAAGAGAGAGAGCTTATGAAGCTGCAAGCACCAACTTCACTTTTGACTTAATATGCCAACTGTCAGTGGTTAATGTGTGTCACCGACTACAAGTGGGAACATTTTGCTTAAATTTTAGAACAAAGTTGTTTTGTTTTTTTTGTTTGTTTTTTTTAACATTAAAAGCGCCATGAAATTTTAACAACTCCAAGATGATGATGATGATGACGATGGTGTTTGGTTCCATATTAGATCTCATTTGTTGATCCCTGTAACTGTGTCCATGGATTCTTCCCACAATCCCCTGCTCCCACCATTCCCAGCAGGGCTCTGTGGGTCCCCAAACAAAAGCCCCTGGGCAGCCTGGACCACAGTTACACATGTTAAAGAAACACTGGAGGATTTCTTTCTCCTCTTTATGCACTCCTTTCTGTATTTCACTCCCTCTCCCTTTCTTCCCTGATTCACCCCCCCACCTCCTCTCACTTCATAAGAGGGACAGAGAAGGGGGGGAAGGGAGACAAAAAAAGAAAAAAAAAAAAGGAGGAAGAAAAACAGGCAGAGAGGGAGAGGGGCTCAGTGATTGATTAGAGGCAGAGAGGAAAAATGGAGTCTCATAAAACACAGAAGCTGCTAGAGATGACTCTATTCACACTCATTAAAGAGCATTTTCCAAAGGCTTCTTCACCACACACACACACACACACACACACACACACACACACACACACACACAGAAAGACTGACTCCTCTGCTCTTAAAGGCACTCTGTCTGGGTGAAAGCAGTTTTCCTCTGTAGAGACTCGCAGACCCAAACATAACAGTCTTAATTTAACTCCCCACTTGCACACAAACTAAATTTGACACACAGTTTAGTGTCAGAGACAAATACTTCTACTACATCAATGCTGCAAATGACACCACAGGTCCTCGGATGTCATGAAAATACCTTGAAACCTTGAGTAACCTGAGGGGTCAATAAAGCGACCGACGCACCCATCTGATGGCAGAATTGGGCAGTGTGTGTTAAAACAAGACAATCTGGCAAGCACGTGCACTTTACACAGCAATCGGACAGACGTGCAACGGTGAGATGAGCAACGGGCTTCAACCCCAACCTAAGTATGGTCATCAAGAACAGGTATAACTTCTTCTATCTTTAGATGTGATTGGACGACACAGCCTTTTTTGCGCCAACATCTCCGAACCTTTGCCTTCGCTTGTCGTGGTTAATGCAACTTGCTGGTATCTCTCTTTGGTCGTAACCGAAAAGCCACATCCTGTCCCAGAGACTTCTCCTACCCTGGCCTCACTACACTGGGCTATTTGTGAGTAGAAAAGGGAATAGATTATAAAAGCCTGCAGCTAGTTCCATCTTCCTCAGCTCAGCTCAAAGGGTAGGCGTTTGTAGTCAGTGGAATTCCCTGGCTTCAAGCCTTTCTGTGTTACCATGTTGTACTTCATCTCACTTCAGTAACTGATGATGTACTGCCGTATACACAACCTTAAGCATTTTTTTTTTTTTATTCCTAACAAAACTTCAAAAGAACTGTAGCATTCTTTTCATTGCTGCCATCTCATGCACTACATATAATAAATGTAGTACAACCCTACATCTGGCCATTATTTTTCCAACTTTGCGACAAGTTATAATTTTTGACACGAGTTGCGAGCGCTGCAAAACCTGTAATTCAAATGCCTTTATTTGTCCCACAGTGGGGAAATTGCAGCTGTACAACTGTGTAAGTTCATAAGGCTGCAAAACTGTAAAACCTCAAAACAGTGGCGACCTCTTGTCCCCATCTACCCTGGGCCAGGCTTCTGCTTTTGATGATGAAGGAATGAGAACAGGTGGACCGATGGCTCCAGACGCATGGACGTGCGTGAAATCGTCTTGACAGAGGGATTTGGACCCGGAGCAAACAGCCTCTCACCCGAGGACATATGATAGCTCCTGACATCATACTGGACAATTGTATCTCTGTGTGTATAACATGTCTACGTACACAAAAGGGGCTGGTTTTCTGTGTTTGATCCCACACTGCAAATCTAAAGATGGTTTGACTTTTTAACCTTTAATGAGGTCAGGAAAAAAATATCTGCTACTGTAAACATCCTGTTGATATACTTAGTATTCTGAAAGATGTTGTACAGAAAGCTATGAGTGTTAAGTTTCTTCTGAACGGAAGGACTTACAAAACCTTCATTGGAAAATAAATGTGTGTAAAATGTGAGTTACCTTTAGAGTTTGAGGTAAATGCTGAGCCCCAAAGCGGAGGACAAAGCAGGAAATAAGCAGGACTCGAGCAACTTAGTATCTAGTAACACTATATCTTCTTAACTCTCTCATCCTGCCCCAAGGTTAATATGAGAGACTCATGTTCTTCAACAAGTTAACTATGAGCTTCTCTCCATTGAGCTAGGGGCTCAGGCATCTTTAAGCACAGTAAACTGAGCTGCCAGTAATATTGTGTAATCCAGTTTGTTGCTAAAGCTCAGCTTCCCCTCACCTAATCCACTTGTAATGGCTTGCCTGCCTTGATAACCCGTTTCCTTCCTCTCTTTGCGGCCCCTTGGCCTTTACACCCTTTCGGTTGGCATGTCCTGCCTTCGCCTCCGCTCTGCATCCATTGTACCTTTAACCTCAGCCTATTTGTGATTCTCTTCAGCCTTCAAGTTCCACTTCTCTGACCCTCGCTCACTTACTCCGTCTCTTCCTCGGTCGAACAGACATAGTTGGCCATGTTTTTCCTCATCCTACAGACATGTGTTGGCCTCCAGGTCTGGGACATCTCATCCAGACGTTGGGATAGGAGACCATCTCATTTTTATTTGCCTCTTAAGTTACAAGACAGACAATTGTTTAAGCAGAGCTCTGCCCCAGCCAAGCCCTGCTATAAATCTGGGCTGATTTAGACTGCAAAGACAGCTTCCTGGACTGGGCTGAGCCTGCAGGGATACACTGAGATTTGATGGGCTTGATGGTCTGACTGGGTTTTAGCTGAAAGTAGTGTCCGATAAAAAAGATAGAAACAAGTGAGCCAGAGTCTCAGAGCAACAGCCACTGTCGCAGTCTGTGCTGATGGGCGCAGTGTGGGTAAAATCTACTGTCTGGGTATAGGCAATATCTTCTATAAATAAACTATCTAGATGGAAACATCCAGTGTGGTATATAATCCTGTGCGATCACTCATGTTGTGAAGAGCTGCCTTGGCATAAATGGTGTTCACAGTATACACCTGTCAAATCAACCAACCTTGGTGAGCGTGTGTTTGAGCAACCTGCTACAACTGTGTTCATATTTAATTTCGAGGTAGCAGGTGAGGCATTGGGACATTTGCAGAGCTGGTCAACTTTCTGGGAGGAGCTTTGTGATCGATAGCTCTGCCAAGCAGCATTAGTCCTCCCGTCTCTGGACACAAGAGCACAGGGACTTTAACTCTGATCTTATTTATGGGCGCACAAAGGGCAGCACAAGGGGTCTTTTGGTGGGGCCTGTTCAAACAGAAGGCCGATGTGGACGGGTCTTTGAGGGGGCCGGGCTGCATTGACTCTGGGGAAGAGAGAGCGGCTGACAGGTCAGTCTTAAAGCCTTAAAAAATGGGGCCGGGATCAGGGGGTACCAAGGGAGGGGAGAGTGAGGGAGCCTCAGCCTTCTCCCTCTGCTCCCCAGAGACGAGCAGGAGCTTAGAGACAATGAGTCTGCACTGTGGAGCTAAGGGTAGCCAGGAGTGAGCACCAGCTAGGGGGAAGTTAAGGCAGAGCGGCAGGCAGGTGGGGCGGTGGGGGCTGATCTCGAGAAGGGGCCTCCACCTTGTCGCAGCTGTCAACCAGCTCCACACAACTATGCATCGTACCTCTACAACACTCGGGCCTCTGTCCCCACGGGCAGGGGGAAACAGTGCTAAATCAAGGAGCAATCCAGCCCCCTCTCCAGGCTGGCAGGGCAGGCGCTGATTTGGGGGATGAAGGGCAAAGGATCAAAGCCCTCAGGAGAAGAACACAACAGTCCCATCCAGCTGGACGCTTCCCTTCTGTCACCTCAGTGAAGGGGGTGCTGACCAGGGAGCAGTTTCGAGGGGAGGGGTGGGTTTGACTATCATAAACCACAAGCCAGCAGGGCACTTGGTTGCATAGTGTTTGTGTGTACGTGTGTTTATGTCAGAGGGGGTTGGCCAAAGTCAGATGTGTCACTGTGTGAGCCAAAGCGCAGATCTGTCACGGCTGTCATTGTTGCTTAGCAATGAGGTGAACAGAGGGAGAGAGTGAAGACAGAAGTGAGGAGGAGAAAGGCTAGAACAGTGGGAAGAGAGCAGACGACAGTGGAGGAGAGGAAAACCATGAAAAGAGAAATGGAGAGCTTGTTGCACCAGTTCTCTCATTTCTGAATGTTAACAAACCTTTCCTGTCTTTTTATGCACGTGCCACGCACATCTGTGCATGTGCTTTTGTGTGAGCCATGAAAGGTTTCCCGTATTCATCAGGCAACAGAAAAAGTTGCCTGGTCATCCAATTTATGATTGCCTCAACCCAACCGTGACCCCCTCACCCCATGTCCACTGACCTGGAAGTTACATCCATTCTGGGTAGCCATTTCCTGACTCTATAAAGGAGGCAGCGGAACTGAAGGAGACTGAGGGTGAAAATGGAGGGGCAGAATCATTAACTACCAGAACAATGACCACAACTGTGTCCGAGTCCAGCCCAGCGTTTTGGAGAGGTCAACCTCTAAAGATCTGAGAGCCCCACAGCCAGCAGCACACAGAGCCTTCAGAGCTAAGGGGAAAAAGAAACACGCCTCTGACAGGACTACAGGCATAGGCAAAGAAAGTCTATAAACAGCTGGCTGTGCACTCTAACAACAAAGGAAGAAACTGCCAGGGGCATTCTTTGGTTTTCAAACAAGAAAAAAAAACAAAAAAACGGGAGCCTAATTGGATAAGGCGCTACTGTGAGAGGTGTGTATGATAATTCTGGTGTATCAGATGTCCAAATCTGAACAAATGGGAAAAAAAACAACAACATGCTGGATGTATATTATGGTTTCGCTCCTCAGCTACAATCAGCCCTGTGTTTCTGTGCTCTCTGCCCTCCCCTATCAGTCTGCCTCAGCTATCAGTCTTCACAGCTCCACGGCTCGGCATCCACCCTCAGGGGCCATGAGGTAAGGCCAGACTGGAGACAGAGGTTCTTGTCAGGGCATGACGGTCCGGCTTGCTGGTCGTGGCTTAGGGCAAACCAGGAACTTGACGTTGTTCTGCGCAGCGATCTCCAGCACAGTCAAGGTTGCATCAAGGACCAGACGGCCAGACAAGGCTGAGGCAGGGAGCATCTGGCAAAGCTCCAGTCCTCTTCCTTCCAGTGCCAACAGCTCCTAAAATCTGAGTCGCATTTAATCTAAAGTTCAGCATGGCAGATAACATTCATGCTACTCTATCAATGGCTGCTGTCCCAACGTCCGCATAAGGGTTATACACAAAGGACTGATGTTTGGCAATACTTCAGATAAGCCTTTGGCAAAGTCAACAGTGTGATACAGAGATGGGTGTGTGTGATGGATAAGGAAGTAATGAAGTGGCTGGATGGGAGACAGGCAAACAGAGGGAGGGAAAAAGTGTTAAAGAGATTCTGGGGTGAGGTGGGATTACTCTCCTCTTCTCCCCTTTTATTTTACTCTGACACCCATCATCACTCCACAGCAGCCACTACCTAAGGGTTTGGCCATCACTGAAATGATGGCCAAACTCATAAAGCTGGACAACACAACTACATGCTACAGCTGATACTACATAGAAACTAAAAGACTAATGACCGATCAACTTGACTGCTTGCATTTCTGCATATTCTGATGTTTCTAAGGTTGCTATTTCCTCAAGGTGGATATTGAATTATTCTCAGGTCTTTGTACTTGCCTTGTTAAATGTTTAATGTGCGTGAAGCTAATAGGTGCTTAGAGTTAAAACTAAACATGGTGAAATGTCTTGTGCTGGAACCAGCTCCCAATGGAGATCAAATCTGCCCAAACAGCAACTGGCTTTTAAAAGAAGCTAAAACCTGCTGTAGTCTGCATTTAATAATACACTTTAATTAGATATTATCCATTTCTGTTTCGGATATTATCCGTTGATCTGTGTTTTTATATTGTTCTATTATTTCTCTTGAGCACATTGAACTCTGTATGAAAATGTGCTAAATCTACTTTTCCCAATCTTTCAGTAATACTAGACATATTGTTGGGGATGGAATTGACTGATAATGTACAACATATCCAGCAGTCATATTGGTGCTATCAGCGTATTGAATCTGAAGAGACTGAATTATAAATCAATTCCTATGCCAAAGGCATCTTACGGTGGGGACATCTTTGTCGAGAACCTCGGCGGAGTGAATCAGTTACACGCTGACGGTTCAGCTTCCTCGCGTGAAGCCCACACAGTGAGATATAGATGCACATGCAGAGCCAAAGATGGTATGAGTATATTTAGCATCTCTTTGCGTTTGATCTTCTCTCTCGCTCTCTCTCGCTCTCTCTCGCTCTCTCTCGCTCTCTCTCGCTCTCTCTCGCTCTCCTTTCTAGTGCCATCGCTTCAAAGATAAGACGTGCTTCTCTCTCCCACAGGGATGGAAATATCCGCAAAGACGTTGTAAACACAGTAAACAGGGCGCAACGCCATTAAGTCGTCCATGACTCAGCACTGGCAGGGATCTGAGCTGCTGCTTTGGACAGCAACAGTGTACTTGTTTTAGGAAATAAAAAAATATATGGAGCATATTCAGTGATGTTGTAGCTACCATGTGAACACAAGCCCACTCAGCCTTAGCTGCACTGAACAGTTTTCACACTTGCCACTGCTCTTGGTTGTTCTTGCTGATCCATTTCGCCTTCATGCAGCACGATTTCATTGCAGCTTGAAATCTCCTGAAAAATAAATAGCTTAAAAAAAAAAAAAAAAAAAAAAAAAAAACTCTTAGGCTTAGAGAAAACTAAAGCACTATTGACATGTGAACATTAGAACCGTTTCTCCATCTATTTGGCTACAGTCTCATACATTCTTCAGCCTGGTTTTCTAGAGTATTAGAAAAGCTGTTCTCTACTGAACATCAGTGCAACAAGACATTTAATAAAGGGTGGGATCACAAGTTTATCTTGACTGGAAAAATAGGTCTCTTTTACTATGTTATCATTACAATCACTGGTTGTATTGTTCTCTCTGAGAAGGAAAAAAAAGCATTGCTGAATGCAACGTGTTCGGGCCCCTTCTCAGGGAGTTTTCAAAAGCGCTTCAGGGAAATTGAGAAAACCATAAACTTAAGTAGTAGATGGAGCAGTTTGAGGGGTGAAAAATGGGCCATAAATTACAATACTCTGTCAAAGAATAAACAATTGAATAGTTGAACAACTATGTATCACTCACTCACAGCTGGACCAGTGAGTGAGTGAGTGATTAAGTCACGCCATTGGTTGGCCGAGTGTTGGACTTCTCCCATTGGTCCATGCACTTTTAAAATGATTTAGCTCAAACATGTTCTGGCATCATCAGGAGGCGTTTACAGCAGATCCACTACAGTTTTTATTTTTAGATCTGTTTAGCAATTTTAGCCACTTCATGGTCAAACCCTCCCACAGTCTTCTGTGGGAAGGTCTGACCATAAAGTGATGCCCTGCGAGCAGAAGGCACTCCTCTCTCTGCATCTACTCTGTTTGGTGAGAGGCGGAGCAGCTGTTCGTTGTGCACTGTGGGAGAGTTGAAATGCTACTTCTGACTTCCTCTCTGAGGGATCCTTTTAAAAGTACATATAACAAAAATCACAGCACAGCCATTAACATGTAGACTTAATGGGTCTTTAGTCACTATTTCATACTTGTTCCATTGACAACAGAAACAGAAAAACATACGAGAGCTGCTTCATTGGAAATTCGGCTGTATTTAAAAAAAAATAAAAAATGTCAGTGAAAACACACAAGGTCAGAGAGAAGCAGAAACATAAAGGGCTGCAACCAGCTGACACTAGGCAGAATGCCAAAAATATGACACAATGATATCATGAATATGATAATTAGAGTATCACTACTTTTCCTACAGGCTTGAGTTAATTTTAGAGCAGTTCCATAAGTAACAAGGGTTAGGGTTAGATACTGACCTTGTCAATGTTCTTTTATCCAAGTCAAGGACAAATTGTGACACAAATCAAGAAATGCAGCAGTTCTTTAAAGTTTCACTCTCTTAAGGCTAAATTATGCCGTCTTCACATTATCATGATAATTTCTCATTTTCCAGCTTTCTGGACTACTTAAATTCATTTGACTACATTGTGAAAAATCACCTTGCAGAGAACTGAAACAAGCTAGAGTTAGTTAATCAATCACAGTGATCATCTTCTTTTCATTAATTTGCCAACGCTGCAGTTAGCTGAGTAAATGCAGTTGTGAATGAAACGTAGTCATCATTTCATTTGAAGTAGCGTTTGGAGTGAGTGAGTTTGTGCCATTTGCACGTTTCAAGTGCATCCAAACAAATTAGGATGGTTCGGTGGTGCATCATGTGTTTGTCTTAGAGCTGTGTCAGCAGCAGTTGTGTCTGGGAGTGACTGGGTTAGCCAGTGTGTCGCGGTAGTGAATGGTGGCTCTGTTGCAGAACAGCGAGCCCTGAGCCGTCTGACTGATCAGGAACACGAGGTCAGCACTTGACGTTCCCTGGACATTGTCTCAGATTTATCTCAAAGCTTCCTCCCTCCATGTGACTCACCACTGGCAGTGGCTCAGTTTTCCTCTCAGGGCTGACATGTATGAGGGGGGTCACCAGTGTAAAAACTAATTACACCAATGTAAAAACTACAGTTTATGTGCATGTCATCATGTGACCCGCTACTGGGAGTCTTGGTTTTCTTTTCAGAGACTTGCAACCTAATGGGACCATGGATGTAAAAACTAATTATGTGAGGGGAGAAAAAAAAAAAATAAATCCATCTTCATGTCAGCAAGTGGGACGCTTCTTTTAACGTGGCAAGGTGTTGTGCTGGAGGTCACTGTTCATGGGCTTCCTGCTCAATGAAGAAACAAAAGGATTTGAGTATTGCTGAGAGTGTAGTGCCAAAATAAAATAAGTCAGTCAACAACTTTTCATATGCATATCAAGTGAGAGTCTGTTCATGTTCACCCTCCCTAATTCCAGACTGGTCCCGTCCAACCACACCTTGACACTATGTATTTTTGTCTAACAGCTGTGAAGGAGCTCATATTTAAAAATTGATTGCATTCCACACTGGACCAGATGAAGGGTATTTATCACTCTAGCTACTCAGCAGAGAAACTCCCAGAGAAGGTGGATGACAAGTACAGCATCCACCCATTATTCCTAAAAATCACTCCCCCAGTCCTGAACACGAACTGAGGTCAGAGGCAGTTCAAGGGTAATGGGAGCGTCTGTTTGCATTCCAGGGCTGCTTCTGAGTCACTTTAAGTGGTCAGATAGTCAGTGTTTGTGAGACCTGCAGGAACATGACCTTTGCGTCCTCCGCTGAAGGGCAGCTGGGTCATCTGATGCAGTGAAAGGGTTATCGTAGGGATGGGGAGGGAGAGGATGCGCGGTGGAGAACGAGAGCACTCCTCAGCCAAGAATAGACGTCACTGAAAAACCCATGAGGCAGCAGGAGGAGGAGGCAGCAGGGCGCTGACACCCTATACTTGAGAAAGACTAAGTTAGAGTGGAGGTGGGGGTGGGGTTGGGGGGGGGTGGGGGGGTTACAGTAACTGGAGGGCAAGTGAGAGCCTCTCTGGCATCCAACCTTCAACTACACACTGGAACACCGAAGAAGGCACTGATAGCTGGGTTCATTCTGGATGTGGTTCCAAGGTGGTTAAAATACCTGGATCTTGGTACAGTACTGAAAAGGTGGATGTCAATCTGAGTTTCAGCTTTTGTTTCATTAAAGCTGTTGAAAGTTAGACCTAAAGTGATTTAATATAGAAGATCTGATACTGGAAACAAATTCAATCAAATACTGATGAGACCACCATGAGAGCTGATTCCCATTCCTGTTCTCTGGTAGGTTAGAAAAACAATGCCAGCACCTTATCCGATAAGGAGACATAATAAAATGATATCAGCCACACTAATCTAAATTAGTAGTATAGATATTCACAGCACCACTCAGCTCAGTGACAGGGGAGAAGGTAACAGCGGGAACAAAGCCTCATGGTGCAGTCCTCGGACTTGGTCACATACAGTCTCCCAGGCCTCTCTCATAAATCAATGCTATCCAGCTGAAGGGGCAACTGAAGAGTGCCAACACTAAATCCAATTATAAAACGGGCTGGCACCACTCAGCCTGATGACCGTGTCTACCTGGAGCCCTGGGGGTGACAGCAGAGCCGTGGGTGCCAGCTTCGGCTGTGGCAGCACAGGGGAAGAAAAACAGCGGAGGAATATGTGTGTCCAATTGTTCAGGGGTGCATGTGTATTTGTCACAATCAACAGGGTAAGTTGAGTGGCTTCTGGTTGGTGTACGTGTGTGTGTGTGTGTGTGTGTGTGGCACGCTGCCAGAGGCACATATCTGAGCAGAGCGCTATGGGCGCCAGGCGCCAGCTGAACCTTTTTATTTCAGCTCGCTGCTGCAACTGCCTGGCAACTTGACTGCGCCCTGGCACCTGTCTCACAAACATACACACACGCCCACAGCATGAAAACACACACAACACAGGCAAATAAATGGAGCATGGAAGAGACTCACATTTAAGCTCTGACACCTGTCACAGACTTACCATGAATGACTGTGTCAAAGTACAGGAGGGAGACGGCTCTGATACCCTGAAGCCACAAGTCGTGACCTTTCCTTCCCAGCCATAAAACTAAAACTCATCCCTCTGCTCGGACAGCAGTGGTGGAGTATAGCCACAGACAACTGAGCTCCAACTAGATAATAGCAAACAGACCCTTTCTCTCAAACCACACTTTTTCCATGCCTGTGAAAAGAAAAATAAAACGACCTAACCATGACCTTAAAGGCTTCCCTAAATGCAGACATAAAATTAGTGGGGGTGGGCAAAAGGAAGAGCTAAAAAAAAAAACAAAAAAACAAAAAACCTTGAAATATGCTTTTAGAGCCACATGCATTGCTCTCCTAACCGAGCAAGAGCCCACACAACATCCCTATTAACCGAGCTATTTCAGAAGGGACTGTGTTTTATAAACGCTGCCCTAAACCGCGTCCCTACCTCCCTCCTGGCTGCCAAGGTTACAGCAATCAATCGAGCATCTAAAGTAGCCTGCGGGAGGACAGGTAGTCAGAAAGGCCACCGACTGACATTGTCAGGATGTATTAGTAAGTGTGTCCTAACCGCAGGTCCGTATGTTGTACACACAGGAGGCTGGCTGTGTAAATCAAGTTGCACAGGTTTTATATTGTCCTTAGAACTGGGGCTTGAAGGCCACAGACGCCGGCCCCATCTTAACAGGCAGTTACCAGTTAACAGAAAACAGGTTGAGGTCATATCATCAGACTGAAACATATCATATTAGGCTGCAATCTAATTTACAACTGACAATATCATAAATCTTATATACAAATCACGCCGACTTGCTGAAACCCTGGACCCTGAAATCTAGCTTTCTCTCTCTAAAGTATATACTGTCACACACATCACGCCAGCTTCCGTTATCAACGTCCATCAGAATTGACAGATGCCTTGCTCTCTCTGCAGCAATCATTTTTCTGCAAACCCTAATCTGCATTTATCAACAGTGCTATCTAATGATTTTCTTTTCCAGGATGGATTCACAATATTTTATATATTCCTTTTATATAGCTTCTGCATATTCATTAGAATTATCAGATGTCCACTGGAGTTGAACCAACCAACACGGGAGACACGATGGTTCTGGCTTCGAACCTGAGAAAGCGTAATAAACGGGCCAGTCTGGACGCTGATCTGAGTATTTCAATAGCCCAGTCCCAACCACAGCAGGCTGCTGCTGCTGCTCCAGCCCAAAGAGCTGTGTCCAGGCCTGGCTCTGATTTAACTGTGCCCCAGATTTCCTCTCCCTCCCAGGCTAACACCTGGACAGGATCTGTAAGCAGCACCAGTCTTCCAGGTCTGGATAAAAACATCCCTGCCCGCTCTATTCCCAGTCACCTCATGAGCACCGTCAGCTGCCACCAATGCAAAGCTACGTGAGAGCTTCTGATGCTCGAGACTTCAAGATCTGAACAAGACAGAGAAACTGCAAAAATCCAGATCTTCTGTGACAAGTATGTTGTTGAAGTGAAACATCTGATATGTTCCATATAACCACTTCTGCGGCCAAATCTTCACTACTCAACTATGTCTTCTCTCCTTTAATCACGGACAGCAAATGGACATACTGTATGAATTAACTTAAGGAAAACCACAATGCCCATACTTGCCTGTTGGAAAAAAACAAAACAAAAAAAACAACAACAATTATTCTCGTATGAGCTCACTCCCCCCCCCGCCATCTGTGACAACGAAAGAAAGCCGACACTTAAAAGACACAAACACAAATCACAAAAAAAGTGGAACAAGCCTTTGAGAGAGCCCATTTTGGGCCATGACTGGTGATTTGGAGCGAGCTCTGTAAAATAAATGTGGGCTTCACGAAAACGAGGACGGTGTTCAACAATGGACTTTGCCCAGCGTAGTTGGATTTGTCTCTTGATGGCCGATACACTTAAGTAGACACTTCTCAGAATAGAAGCTCCACAGATCAACCACCTAGCAACAAAAGTGGAAAATCATGCTGACCCAATTAGTGCCGACTCTCAGCAGAATATTGATGCGGCTCGCTTCAGTTCACTTCAGTCCAGGCAGATGGTTCCCCTGATTCTGATGGAGAGTCTTGTTGTTGTTATTATCTTCTCTTGGTTTTGCCTCAAGGCATAAAGACTAACTCAGGCCCCCGGGAGTGGCTACAACAATCCTCAGGCAAAGTCACTCTAACACTGTATCACTCATTATTCATCCTCTACTACTTTCCTTTCTCTTTTATTCCTCCCAGTAGGTCCACTATTCTTGATCATGTTTTAAGGGCTTTTTAAAAATCGCCTTCACTATTATTCTGACATTCATCTGTTGGACTTTTCTGAATACATGCAAAAGTAGTCGTAGAATAAGATCAGGCCAAACAAAGAATTGCTCGAATGTTATTTAGGATTTGGTTTCTGGGTTTCATTCTAGAAGCTGATAATAAATTTACGACACACACACACACAAAAATCATAATGGCAGAAATGCAGGATTTATCAATCCACTGTGCAACCGAGGGTTATCTTTCCAAAAAGTCAGAAAGTCAGCCAAATCAGTTCCATACTTTTTGAAGTTGCAGCTATACAGTAATTACGGCATGCCTTTGAAGAGATCAGAAGTTCAAAAAGAGTTTCGATCCTGCAAAACATTCCTACATCAGTTTACACCAGAATTTGAAATTGACCCTTGCTGTAATCACAGCGCTGCATGCAAGACCATTTGTGAATGTGATGATGACAGGGAAGTTCAAGGTAAAAAAAAAAATCAGACATCTGAGTGCAACCTTGGAGATAAACAATCCCCCAAACAATGCGGCTTTTGTTCTTTACAGGGCTTCAGCACTGCAAAGGCTGATGTGGTTGTTTGGCGAGAGAAGACAGACATACACTTCACAGTAAGAGGCAATAAACGCCGCCATGAGGAAACTGTGTGTAGAGGACACTGATCAGTCCAGTTTAGAGCTGTGAATGATGATTACTTTGCTATTGATTGAGTTGCACGTTTTGTTTACCTCAATTATTAATTTAGCATATAAATGTCACAAATAATGTCCAAATCCCTGTTTTATCCCATCCAGCATTGCTCACTTTGTCAGTCCTGTCAGAAACAATTATGTAAAATGTTGTGAAATGGAGAGAGGAGCATTGCTGCAGCACTACTCTAGTCATTTATCCCTCAACTGTACTTTCACCGTTAGCAGTTTTTAATTCTGTGCATTGTTTGTCAAGAAGTACAACCCTGTCTCCTCAGCTTATTATAAACTCAGGCCATAAAACAATCGTGGCCCCTTTTATGGCACCAGCTCTTAATCACTTCACCGTAAACAGTGGACTCAGCCAGCCATGGGCCCTTATCAGGCCCTGCTGAGCTCAGTTCTATTCTGAAGGTGGTGTTATGAAACACTGAGTGGGAGTTGTAGTATTATACATAGCTGCCTGTGTAGGCCAACTCTTTAATCAGTCACTGTAATTGCTGGGATGGACTTTGAACCACAGACATATTTGTCTCTGCTTTTCATCCATAGCTAAACAACTGAGGGGAGGGAGGCAGCGAGCGCTCGGGCCCACGGGCGGTGCACGGCTCCTGCCTCAGCCCCGTGAGCAGCCAAGCATGGAGGAGCAACGGAGGGGTCACAAACAGAAGAAAGAGTTTTTGGCTGAGGGTGGGACAGAGAAGGAGAGGCAAGGAATGGAGGGGGTGGAGTGGTTTAGAAAGAGGAAAGAAGGGAGAAGAGCGGCGGCGAACGGAAAGGACATGATGGTACACAAGTCCCCAGTGGCAGATTGAACGCTTTGAGGAGCCCAAACAGGGCTCTCTCCTCTGAATACTAAGACCTTTCATAGAGGCAACAGTGCTACAGAGACGCAACTCAAAAGCCTCTCCTTTGAGGCCCCTGCGATATATAGGGCTTTCAACTGCTTGTGCAAGAGTAGGTCTAATTAGAAGTCGAGGCGATACGGGGGGGGGGGTTAAGGAGGCGGGAGCAGAGGAGCTAAGGAGAAGAAGAGAGGCAAGGAGGGGTGCTTGATTTAAGAGGCCATTGTTTTAACAAGTACATTCTGCCTCCCCCTGCTTTCTCCTCATGGCCTCCCCTTCAGACGCCCACACTCCACAGAGTCAAAAGGCGGCGTTTAGCCCCTGTGAACGAAGAGGGGCTGGGCTTGTTTTGACACTTTGTCCTCCTTGGCTTCTGTGAAAGGGCCCCGCTTCTATGGGCCACTCAAGTTCATTAGGGAGTGCAGTGCTTTCAGTCGCGTCCCCATTCCAGCTCGAGGCCTCAATGGGGCCTCCAAAGCCCTTTGCTGTTTGTTTAATAAAGACCCTCACCACCTCCACAGCTACCACCTCCATTTCCCTCATCACAGGCCTGGCTGAGTTACTGCCAGCAGGGTGAGGGTCCATTGAAAGAAAATGGTGAAGAAGAAAGGGGGGGGGGGCATAAGCATGAAGACATATGGCAGAGAAGAAAGACGTGGAACCACTCTATAACGCAGAGTCTGAATTACATAGGCGTGGTGCTTCACCTGCATCAGCGACGAGCTGTGAGGCGCTCACACTCTCTCAGGCAGAGCATTGTGTGAAAATGTGCGAGCGCCCAGAGTCAGGTTTCAGCTCTTACACTTTCAGGTGACATCACTGTGCGTCAGTATCGAGGGGACAACTTTGAGCAATGTCACTCAAGAAGGGCAGAGCCACTTTGAGATCATACATGCCCCAAGGAAGCCTCCGCTACCACAGTGCGTGAACATCGTGTGTGCATGAGCCGTACTTGGTGATAATAACTGCGAAAGTAAAAGTGGGGTGATTGTGCCTCATTTTCTGCAAGCCAGCAGTTAGTTATGGTGCACTATGTCCCAGTTTCAATTCAGACCTCTACTGAACTAGAGGCACAGCAGATATGAACTTGGTTGGACTACTATGGAAATAGTGTTATCGGTTCTGGATTGTGTGACATACCATAAGATACAAAATTAGTTTCATGCGAGTACAACAATGTGACTTCACGGCTGCATATATGAGTAGTGGAGGGACAAAGCTGAGTGGCAGCTGGGTTTGGGGAATAATATGTCAGCAGGTCAACGTCAAAATAGAAATGCTCTGCAGGGAACAAGGTTTACCTAATTTTCATTTTAAAAAGCACATAATTAGTTAATTAATTGTCTTTCTATATTTGTGTCTTTCTGGACACATTATCTACCTGTCATTAGTTGCGGGTGTCAGTATTATGTTAATTAATTTAATTCATTTCATTATTTTAATAATTTTTTATAAGAAATGCCAAATATTATATTGTATACAATACATAACTATTAGTATTGCTTTTGATTGAAATAAATAAATCAACAGATTCTCAATAGCGTCAACTCTTAAGTATATATTGTTTGATGACAGATTAAACCCAAACCAAAGACTGGTAGCTATCCTCTCTTACATGTTTCTCCTCATTGCCAAGTATATTAAACCAGATCATTATGAGTGCGCCTGACATGGCTTCGGACAAGTTTTTAATTCCATCGCTGCTGTAGCGTGCCTCCTACTGGTTTCAACAACTAGAGGGACAGCAGATACGTAGAGAGCCTTGAAAGACTGATATGCCATGTGCTCATACTGTACACGTTGCGGTCGTAGAGTCACCCAAGTCTGTTCAGCTGTTTTCCACAGAGCTGAGCAACACAGCAACATCAGCTGGTATGTGGACAGCAGCTAAGAATGAGATGGATGAAAATCTTGGGACACTAATAAACTCAATCACGTCATTGGCCATTAACAACTGATCAGATTTCTTTAGCGCCTGTTATGGCAATCTGTCTGTGTGAAACATAGTTTTGCCCATTAGGTGCTAAATGAAAGAGGTGATTAGCTCTATTCAAAGATTCTCTGATGATCTTTGATAGTCCAATTATGTTGGACTTTACCAAATAGCACACATGGTGTGAGGCTTATCTCCTGAGCAAAAATGAATCCGACAAAGTGATGTATAGCTAATTGGAAAACTACAAGGTTTGTTTATTTTTTACTAAATTGATACATCAGGTCTTTAAACTCCACCTCAAGTCCATTAGAGAGGGTTGGTAGACTGGATTTAACACTCACACTCACTGTCTGCTGAGGAGAGAGTGTGGGGGGTCTCAGTCAAATCATATCACAGTCTAATCTGATCTGGAGCCTCAGATGAAAGCTGAGAGAGAGAGAGAGAGAGAGAGAGAGAGAGAGAGTGTGTGTTCCAAAACATTTGGGCTGCTTGGCACCTTTTGGAGTTGATCTATGAGATAGCTGCAGGCCCCCTATCTGCAGGACCCCCATTTGTGAACATAGTTGGACGGTTAAAGATGGTGACCATCAGCAACATGGAAGAGTTTAAGGTGCTAAGCAGAGAAGCAAAGATATGATCAGGGCAACAGACAAAAAAACCACATGAGACTAAAGGCAGCTGTGCAGCAAAAACCTTAAACATACCTGGAAATGAAAAAAGATTTCCCCACTGAAAATCTCAGTCATGTGAGTATCAAATGTTCAGTTCCTTTAGGCTTGAACGTGAGCTCTGAGACTTTTGCAGCTCACCCTGGTACCTGGGATCTACAGCACTTTCAATGGATTCCAACAGTCGCACAGTCATGACAAAAAATAACAGTCGTACCTGTGACACAGAAGCCGCACCTAAAGTGGTATATGCTTCACTAAATCAAAAGAGGAGGGAATAATTGATTATGCTGCACGAGTGATGTGGCACATTGTGTTGTGTTTTAATGTCTTTTTACTACATGATTATAAATGTGAAGGAGGAAGGAAAAATCCACAAACTTTAGAGACGGCAGTGACAATGTGCGTTGTTCAGCCAGAGATGATCTGAAGACTAAATCTTGTGGAGAAAAAAAAAATTATTTTATAAATTAACAGAAAACATTCATCATCTCTATGAGGCTGCATAGAGGGCAGCCTGTTTGTGAGCTTCCATGCAGTGTATTAGAGGGCATGTATGCACGCAGATGCGCGCACACACACACACATACACACACGCGCGCACACACACACATTAGTCCATGACCTCGACGTAGTGAATGGGGCCATGTCCAGTTCAGAAAGAAGCCTGTCTGTCTCTGTAGTTATTTATATCCTGAACTCTCACCCAATCTGTTTTCTCTCTCCATGGCGGGAGAGGCACAGAGATGTAAAAGGTGAACAATGCTCGCAGATTAGGCAGGTGAATGACTAAAAGGCACAACTAGAGGCTTTCTATATTTCTGCTATTATCAAAGGAGACAAAACTGAGAACTTGCATTTGTTAACAATAGAAAAATATACAGTAGAATATAACTTTTCTAAAAGTCTTAACAAATCAAAAACATCCTAGAGAAATGTTTGATGATCAATATTCACAATGTCACGGCTGCGATAATATCATCTTATATCTAACAAATTTCACCGGCTGTTAAGCACCAGTCATCCAACAGACGGATGTTATTAATGATTAATTGCTAACTGTCTGTTCCACTGTAAAACTTTCAATTCATTTTCCAAGATCGATTGGACACCCCCTCCCCAAAAAAATGACAAAGGGACAACTGTCCTCCGCTGAAAAATTGTTCAGATGTTTCTCTTGCACAGAGACAAAAGTCATGTCCAAAACCATATGTTTGTGTGTGTG
Source organism: Rachycentron canadum (assembly GCA_038496675.1). Taxonomy (NCBI): domain Eukaryota; kingdom Metazoa; phylum Chordata; class Actinopteri; order Carangiformes; family Rachycentridae; genus Rachycentron; species Rachycentron canadum. Next base: position 20,518,487 of record CM076648.1, on the reverse strand, counting down.
TGTGTGTGTGGCCCACTGTGCAGTTTAACCCATTAGACACGCTGGAAATATAACTGAGCAAATTCCCTCTCGCCCCCCAGTAAAGACTGAAGCCACTGGCATCAGACAAATGTCTCCTTTTTGTCTGCACAGAGGCGAGACAATACACAAGAATAAGTGGCTTATTTTTAATGCATGGCTGAAACCACATTCAGGAACGAGAAAAGGGGCCTTTCATCACAACATTTTGCAGAGGCCTCGTTCATTTGACACTGTTGTCTTCTTCCAAATTTGCCAGAATTTCACCAACGTCCATGCAAAGTCACAGAGGGAGAGAGAGGAGAGAAACTAATGAAGAATTAAGTTACTATGGATCTGTACGTGTGTGTGTGTGTGTGTGTGTGTGTGTGTGTGTCCTTCAAAATGTCTTTGTGTCCCTGCCCCCCCCCTTCTCCCGTGGTTGTGTTCAGACAGTGAGTCTCCAGCCCTGCTTATCTTTCTGTCCTTTACAGCAGACCCCCGCTGAGACGGAGAACCACAGTTTATTACACTCTCCAATAATCTGAAACCCCCGAGGAACTCAGATTCATTCTATGTGGCCTAAAAAAGTGACAAACGTCCCTTTCGATACCAAACCTCTGCAGTGACGTGGCCTAAATTCATGTCACAAAAAAACTTAAGAGGCAGCAGACGGCAACAGTGTCACAGTGTGTTTGCTGCGCTGGTGACGTCATTTAAACAACTTAAGGCCTTCAGGCTTGTCTGTTGCGCTACCTGAGGTTTCAGTCTCAGATTCTGAGGAACTTTATGTGACTTTATGAGTCTTTCTTTGGGCCTTTTTTGTTGTGCGCACTAATACAAGAGATTTGATGAGATTGAAATTAACATTTTTGTGATACATCTTTTAAGGAAAAGGGGGTTATACAGCACACTGTCTCTCATTCACCCACTTACACTGACGGTAAAACGCTCCACCAACGAGGGCAATTTGGGGTTTACTGTCTTGCTCAAGGACACTTCACCGTGTGGACAGGAGGAGGTGGAGATCAAACCAACGGGCTTACGAGTAATTGCCTCAGCTGCCTGCCAACACAGTGGCAACTGATGATCCAACAGGAAAACTGAAAACGGGCCAGAGTTAGCATGGAAGTTTAATTCGTCATTTGTGTCTGGCCAGATGTTAAAATGTATCCTGATTATTTTAGCTTTCATCTGGTTAAAGATCGAGTGGCTATACAGCACTTTAAATTCCTTCAATTATCAGGTAATTTATTCCTCATAGGTGGCACTCTCTCCTCCTGCTTGTAGCAGTCACAACTGAACATAACTAAAAATCTGCTGCTCCTCCGTCGGCTGTTAAATACACTGAGGGGGCTGCCAGTGGTTGACTTTGTTTGCTTGTTCTTGTGCTCTCAGACCTGACATCTGTGACATATATTAGTGTTGTGAACATAATTGAAACGGGCCCCGGGGCCGGGGCATCATGTTCTGAAATCAGAAACGACCCAAAAGACGAAGAGACCCCCGGGGGCTCCCACAGAGGAGGCCGGCCTCGCAGGGAGTGAGTCAGGTGATTTATAGGAAGGTGGAGGAACATGAGTAGAGGAGTGGGGAGGGGTTGGGGGGTTGGGATGGGGTGGTATGAGGTCTGACATTTATCCATATGAGAATGTTGGGGGGTGGGAGTGAGGGGGGAATCAAGTAATCAGAGGTTACCTCTACTGCTACCTTGGAGGTGCAATTCCATCCGCTCAGTAGAGACACACAAAGCACAGTGGGGGTATCAGGTGGCCCACTCTCCCTTCCACTGGTGAAAGCAAAAGCTTGGCCGACAGCAACCCAACCAGCTAGACCGGAGGAGGGCACACACACACACACACACACACACACACACACACACACACACACACACACACACACACACACACACAGGCCCCAAAAGTCACATACGTTTGTCCAACACAACAGCTCCAGCCTCAGAACCAGTACTGAAACCCTCCTGAAAATCTTCAGCCCCAAGAACAAAGTCACCAAAGTTGAAGGTGAGTGCGCACGCATGCCAAAAGAGTCGAACCTTGCCAGGAGGAGTAAAGACAAGAGGAACCACGGCCACATCCTCCAAAAAGCTTCTGCTCTCAGAGAAAATGTAATATGTAAAAAATGTATCATCGCCTGTGGAGTGGAATATGTACCAAAAACAACTCCCAGCAAGCAATAAATCTGTCTGCAGGTTGAGTTATTCTGTAATGTCAACATTAAACACCATTAATACCAAAACAATTACTCTGAGGACACTTAATCAAATGTGGTGTTGGAGCTATTTTGCAACACAAAATCATAAATTTACTTTCTAGAGCTTGCCGGCTACGCAAAAACCACACCTGCGGGTTCTATGAAAAGGCCACTGGTGAAAGTGTGTGTGTGTGTGCGTGTGTGTGTGTGTGTGTGTTAGTCCAGGATGAGGAGGGCAATGTCAGGGGACTAATCAATCCATCGATGGGATACAAGCGGCGGAGACGGGCACAGAGACCGGCAGCAACCTGAACCACAGAGCAGGGCAAGGCTGAATAAGCTGTCTGATCAAAGTATTAATAGAGTACAAATCTGAGCAGAACTTTTTGTACTTAACAATTTTTAGTATTCAACAACACATTTCAGTTGGTAGCAAAGTACTTGCTACCCATCAATACCTGCCTCTTGTGATCAATTAGTACCTGATGGCAACCAAGACAACAGTCATACTCATTAGCATATGGCATTTGCTATGAAATGTTTCCCTTAAGGTTTATGTTTAATGTAAAAAGTGAACTGGATTTTTGCTGTTTGTCAAAAGGGAGGGAGGTGTGTGGTGTGTGTGTCCAGGTATGAGGCATCTCATACACACCCTGAATGACAGGCACATAGAGAGCTTGTAAGGGAGCGGTAAAAACTTGGATGGATTTTCTGGCAGTCCAGCAGCCCGCGGGTGCAGCAGGATTGGTCCCGGTGTCGTACCTGGGCGGTGCACAGCGGGTTGCCGCTGCAAAATGCTAACAGCAGGAACAGGCGCTCTTTATCTCAGGTGAAGAAACCTGCCTCCACTGTTTACCACACTGCTGGAGATGCATTTAAGCCATTAAGCTGAAGTAAAAATGCATAACATAGCACTTGCCACGCTCTGCGTGTCAGATGTGAGGATGTGTTGCCTTTTAGTTTTATATCATCTTAAATTGAATAGCTTTGAGTGTTAGGCTTTTAGTAGGACAAATATGGCAATTTGAAGATGTAGCTTTGACTTCTGGGAAACCACAATAGACTTTTTTTTTGATGTGAATAATGACATGTTGCTGCCCACCTCTTCATTGTATTTTCCTGTCATCGTCCCCTTTTCTTTCCTCCTCCTTCTTTGTTTGGCTGCAGCAAATAAAACCAACCAGCATCATTCAAGGAAGGAGGTTTTTTTTTTTTTTTTTTTTGGATAGTTGCCCAGCTGTCAGATTCATACCGCTGCACTGTCTCTGTTTAGTCCTGCTCAGTTCTGCAGAAGAGGGATCATCCTGCAAGTTGAAATTTTCATCCCAGCCCATAGGATTATGGATTTAGATCTGTCAGTGACACTCTGCTTTAAATACGAATGTGATTTAGCGTGAAGTGATGCCTTTGGTGGAGCAACAACAGAGGTACAGAGTCAACCTGTGAGTCCAATCAATAGTTGATTAGTAAATGAGGAGGGTTCAGAGGGGAATTGCTGGAGTGGGTGAGGGGTCGTTCTGTCCCAGAGCACATCATTAAACACACCCTCCAACACGCCATTAGTCCAACTCAGCCTATTACGACATGGCCACTAGACTTCGCTGAGAAGGCATCTTGATCTCACACACACATGTTGGACTCTCTCTGAGACACACACACACACACACACACACACACACACACACCGTAGCCCTGGGTCATTTACTGTCTACTGGGACTGGCGGCTGGCATTTGTAATGCCATTTACTGTACACAGCTTGCAAATTATAGCCTTGACCATGTTATTCATCTCACCATGAATCCCATAATGTATATTTCAAACACAGTTTGAGTACAATATGCCGCTGTTAGGCCTAGCACTGTGGTCAAAATAATGAACATTTCATATCTCATTTCTCATCTTTGCTTTTTATTTAATCAATTAATTGTTTAAAGATATATTTATCTAAGTTGGTTTTTATGTATCCTGGAATTTCCCCGACCACTGGATAGCTGTGGGATGAGATCTTGTGTTTGAGAGTCGCTATCCCTAAAATAATATCATTAGCACGGGTCTGACTGTCAGTGTCACATGAGGGTTTAAATGCTATTTCAGAGGCTTTTCCATCCTGACAAAAATAAACCTCTGATGGGGGGAAAATGTTGCATTTAGAATTCCTGGCATGGAAAATGATCAAATTTAAAGATCTTGAATTGAAAATTGGAACGAAACACCATCCATCAGCAGCTTTAGGCCCTGGCTTTACAAAGCCAGCATCAGTTGAGGTATATGTTGTGTGCCACAATGGAAAATGCCGACACCAGTATGTCACGCGAACAAACGCAAGACAACGCCATGTTTAAGACGTGACACAGGCCCAACAGAGTTAATTGCTTTATGACAGAACAAGTCCATAATCAAACAAGCACGGCACCCCCCCCCAGCTCACTCCCCAGCTAAAGAGGAGTGGCAGGGGAAAACATTGATAACTACATCTGAAAGGATGAAAGACCCAGCTACAAATAAGATGTGGACCATCCAGGGTGGGGGAGACTTTTGTTTTGAATTGGGATATTGAATCTTATCTGGTTGACATTTTAGAGACAGTATCCTGGTGACATTTAGGAGATGTCGCAATTACAACAACCTCCTTTTCAGGTCCAACCAGCCAATTACAGATGTAATTTTTCCTATCCTGTCAAGTAAACCTTTTCATGTCATGTCACAGGGCACGGCACCCGTGTGTGTGAGAGAGAGAGAGAGAGAGAGAGAGAGAGAGAGAGAGAGAGAGAGAGAGTGTGTGTATGTATGACACTCAGTGCCCTGTGTGTGTTTGGAAATAGCTTCAGTAGGGTCCCTACATTCCAGCGGCTGCCCTAACATGTTGTAAATACAAGGTGTTAGAGAAAACATAGGAAGGGGGTGGTGGAAATCACTCAGACCTATTACAAGTGCTGCTATGAGGGGGGGGCACAGGATGTAGGTTATCATAGATAAACAACACAGTTCACCTGCAATCAGAGCACTGGGCACTGACTGAGCATGAAAATAAGATCTGCATATGCCAGCCTGCCATATCCCAAATATTTGGTTTTTAGTCGATAAATAATCTACATGAGAGAAGCGAAAAAAAAAAAATAAATCCATCACATATTCTCTTTCACACAGTCCATGTTTTATTCCCATCTTGTAGGCATACAAGTAAATCTTAAAACAGTTGAAAACTGATGACCCTGAAAAGATTCAGGGTTTTAATCCCCACATCAACCAGGACTGACGGCAAACTGCGTCAAGGTGGAGATGTGACAGCACATCAGGCACATACATGCACCCCTTCATAAAGTGGTGCCCACACACACACACACACACACACACACACACACACACACACACACACAAAACCACTGACAAAACCTGCCATAAACCCATTTAACCACAACTCAATGCACTGCAACACATAATACCCATATACTTCCAGCAGCACGTATAGCTGTCATGCAGGACACTGAGTGGAGGAGCCTATACTGAGCAAATAGAGCCTCAGGTCTGCAAAACACAATACAAGAAGTTGGATCACTATAATAGGATGAATTGCTGCAGAGCTCCGAGCACCGGCTTCAACACTTGCACAAGCATGATGTCAAAAACGAAAAAATAGAAAAAAAAGAGTAAGGAACACGCAAAGGCACACACGCAATTTTCCACTAGACTTTCTATTTTAACTTCCTAAATTGCGCTCTCTAATAAGGGGGAAACTTGGCTGATGCGTTATGATGTCTGAATGTGAAAGTCAAAACGGCGCAAAGCTGATAAGGAGTGAATTAAAAAAAAAAAAAAAAAAAGAAAGAAAAGGAAAAAAAAGAAAAGAAAAGAAAACACACACATACTACTACCAAACACTGGCGGTGTAAAAATGCCTCCGTCCGGCTCTTTCAAAACAAGCCTCCCATGCGGTTTAAAGTCCACTCTGCAGCGTTTTAAAAGGGACGTTTTCTTACCTGGAGTCTGGTTGAGCAGTAAAGTTACCAGGGCTCCCCACAGCACCGCGGCCAGCTGCATCTTGTACCCCCGCTTTTCTCTCGCTTCTCCGGGGCTTCCCTTTTTTCCCTCTTCTTCTCCTCACAGTTAAATATCAACGGGCTTCTGTTACGAGAAGATGCTCCGGCTTTCACGGTAACTTCATACCATGACTGACTTTTTAGCCCCCTTTCGCTCCCCGGCCTCCTCCGCCTCCTCCTCGTCTGTGTGATAACGCGACAAAACCGGGATTAAAAAGTTAACTCTGAGAGGAGCCGCTCGGCCACGGTCTCCAACATGTTGTGCTCCAGTTACCGACGCTGTGGCTACCAAAAGGAGCTGTGGACTGTACCAAACGCGAGCTGAGGGGGAGCAGGCTGAGGCCAGCGCGGTCTATTTCAGCTAGAAATGCGGTAAATTAGCAGCAGTGACGGACTTTTTTATAGTGAAATTTACAACCTGCAACATAAACTACAAATTCTCATTACAACTCGTGTGTTTGTAGGTTTTATTTCCCCTTCGTATCTATATACTCCCCTATCTCTCAAGAAATGGTATCGTCCAAAATCTCTGCTCTGGTTGTGTCATTTCTTAAATTACAATATCTTTTTAAAAGGGGCCTGGTGGTCAGCAATTCAAAGACAAGGTCAGGCAGTTTATTAGATTTTTGTGTCTTTTTCCTCACAACGCGGAAAAGGTTTCATTTATTTACTTTCCTTACTTTGCTCCCTCCTCTTTCTTTCTCTTTCTTACACAATGCGAGTCAAGAGGAGGAGGAGAAGAAGAGTGAAGACAGATGACAGAGCAGTAGCTTCCACAGTGGGGTGTAATGAGATGAGGTTATTACACATACATTAGTCATTTTATTAAAATGCAATTAATTCAAAGAAATGGTCACAGTGAACACGCGCAAGAGTTTTCTGAAAAGAAAGTTCCTGTAGGGATTATATAAGTGCACAAGTTTATCCATGCAATTTAGTCCCAAAAAGTCAATATAAAGTCATTGTTAACCAAAATCCCCTAGGGATATGATGGTGTTAAGCGCATTAAAGTCAAGACACACTGCATCCACCCATAGGAGTTGGAATATAGCATTGTGTCAAGTAAATTCATCATGAAGAAATTGCATACAGTACACTACAAAAAGGTATGTAACACCTTCTTTATTTAATTATCTTTTCATAGAATTTCTTCTTTCTCCTCTCTCTACCTCTACCCCTCAATAGATCAAAGTATATAAGCCATGTTGTGTGATGTTGTGTTATGTTATGTCCATTTCATTGTCTTTTTCTTGTTTCACCTAAAAATAAAAAAGTGAAAATAGGTACAGTACACTATGTCCTACAAGTATGTTCATATGGTTGTATGATAGATAGATAGATAGATAGATAGATAGATAGATAGATAGATAGATAGATAGATAGATAGATAGATAGATAGATAGATAGATAGATAGATAGATAGATAGATAGACTGAATATGGTCAAATCTATTTAGTTTTATGTGAACTGACATAGTTATAACATTACAATTCAATTTTAAGCATTTTTTGTCCTTCTAAATGACTGAATGAGTAGCACATGCACTGCTGCACATGTCTACATATTCATGTTTCTCCTCCATCCCTGGGAGAGAGACTTTAGACCTCCCTATCTAATTGAAACAGCTTTAGATGGGATGCGAGCTCCCTCGTCTCTAAACACAGCATCATCATTCAGCACACGCCTCCTGTCCCACTCTCCTGCGAAGCATCCATCAGAGTATTACATTTCATCCAAGTAAAAGTGGTCTGCACCGTTACTTATTCATGATTTGATACAGAGCATTTTAATGAACAATGCTTTGGACAAAGAACTGTAATAGTCCCATAAAAAAATCTGATCATAAATGTAAGCTCCAATAAGATGGATAATATATAAGGCAGAAATACTATTAACTGAAATACAATAACACATTACAACCTTCTTTTAGGGAAAACTCAGTGTGTAATTTACACATTATTAATAACCTCAGACACATTCGAAGTCCCTTTCAGAATACTGAGTACTTTATGAATAGAAAATAAGGAAAAAATACCAAGATTTAGGACTTGCTTGATTCAACAACTGCACTCAGTGATGTTAACAGAAAGTGCGGCTTAACACAACCCAAAGTTAACTTCTACAGAGAAGATCAAGTCATTTATCTGTTTCAAATTGTATTAATAATAATTAATAAAGTCTACAATGTTGTCCAATTGGCAACTAACAACAACACAACAACTACCGCTGAAAAATTCCAGCCATAGATACTATAAAATGGAATAACAAGAAGATTGTTTCTTTAAACCCAGAAGACCACAGTGTGCTTCAGATGAAATAGCCTGCATCCAAAACTTTTTCTAACTTACTGGGACTCACAGACTCATTATATGCAGCGATTAGCCTGCTGTGCTTAAGAGCGAGAGTTTGAATACCTTCTCTCAAACTCTCCTTTTCAGTCTTTGCTCAAATACTTCCTCACTTTTTTGCCCGTGTAACCGAGTAAAACACCATGAATGCTACTAAGGAAAAACTACAATTTGAGGCTAAAAAAAAAAAAAAAAGCTTACAAACTCAAAAGTCTCGGGTAGGGATTGGGGAGGGACTGCGACGCAGCCAGGATGAGGCCATGACACCAGGCTTTCCCCCTTTGATTGTGGTCATTAACAGTGTGTATAAATACTTTTGCCTTAAGATGTGGTGGGACACCACTGTCTATGAAAAAGTGCCTTTGAAGCAAATTGAGGTGTTAATAAGATCAACGCAATCAAGCACCACATATAACTCCAGCTATATTATACTGGCACTATAACAATCACAGAGACCATTAGGATGCATAACCAAGGAAGAGAGAATATTAAATGTGATACACATCAGTCCAAACCTTTTACATATTGACTGCAGTGACTGAACGGTGAACTGATCCGGGAACGGGACCCGGACCAGTGTGGGCGGCCAGCAGGCCCGCCAGCAGTGTCAGCAGAGAGCAGCTGTGGCCCCTTTCAGCTCCCATCCTGTCTCTGAATGAAGAGATGGAGACATTTAATTATAACCTGTGATTAATGTGTGCGCAGCAGGCCAGGAGTCTGTCTGTGCAGCACCAAGGGTTTTCGTTCAGGTTCCAGACTTGACACACACACAGACACACATACACACACTGAGAATGATTTTGTATGCTCTGGTAGACCCTGTTTCAACAATCATAATGAAGAACCTTATCACTTAAAGTGCCAAAAAGTCACACCAGTCCTCTTCTGACTTTTATATTCTCTGTCTCTTTCTAAGACACCACTGGTATCTGACACCTTTTGGTTACTGCAACATATGGCTGTCAGAGTGTGTGTGTGTGTGTGTGTGTGTGTGTGTGTGTGTGTGTGTGTGTGTGTGTGTGTGTGTGTGTGTGTGTGTGTGTGTGTGTGTGTGTGTGTGCGTGTGTGTGTGGAGAACAGCTGTGGGCTTATCACTTTAGCTTCCGCTGATAAATAAAGAAGTGTGCTGGCAGATGAGGAAGTCGCCACAGATAAAAAATCAGACAGGTGTGTTTTTCTTATGTGTAGTTATGTTTGTGTGTATTAAAGCATGTGTGTGTGCATGAAGATAACAGAGATGTGACCTTCCCTCTCCACCACTTGCTTATATGAACATTCATCTCTGAGATTAACACAGTATCTGATTAATTTCCTAAGCATCTTTCTTTCTCACACATACTTTCTCACACATAGATATATGTTAATGGACATTTATAGCTCTGTGGTAACTTGAAGCCAGAGTCATATGTATGATCGAAATAGACCCCAAGTTATGTCAAAGTAATACCAGTTTTATGGGACCATACCAGTGGTTTTGCATGGTTTAGTCCATTAACTACACATAGTTTCTACATACAAGATTGTAGACTGACTTCTCCAGACATTTGTTTTAGTTCATCTCAATGCATTGTAAAACTTTGCAGAGATGGTCTATGCACTTTAAGGTAATATTATCACTGTGTAATAACCCATTTGTTAAAAGGGACTCAAAGGGAGACACCAATACAAGCGTCACACTGCAGCTCATCAATGGGACCAGGACCACATGCATTAACTTAGACATTAACATGAAATCATGTGGAGACACAAACTTTATTTCTGACCTGAAGAGCCAATCTGCAGAGCGATTGTTCACCAGGCAACACCTTTATTTTTTTGCCACTGTCTTTGTAATAGTCTCTCCTCCCACACGGGAGACAGCAAGAGATGAGGAGGTAGAAGTCAAGCTGCTGAGTAAAAAACAGTCTTTCTCGTTTTTTCAGGGGTGGCGAGGCTGGAAATAAGACAGTGGTGTGAAGTGTCGCAGGCACACGCCTAGCCACCACTGGCGTGGGGGTTGTGCATTGAAAATAACAGGGACGACTGTTTTGACGCACGGCACAGTTTTGTGCTTCAGTCTTAAGAGTTACATTCTGGAGTTACTGCACACTGTCCAGAGAAGTAGAAGTGAAAATGGACACCAGGAGTGAAGACAGTGTTGATGTGACTGTTTCATTTAAAACACATACAAATCAGCCTATGGTTTTTTATACTCTAAAGTAGGATGTTCTTTAATCACCACAATAAAGTGAGTGCAATCCAAACTACATCAATACAGCTGCATTATTGTGACATTGTTGTCAAGTTTAAAATAATAAACACACAGTCAAACTACAAGTGACCATGGGTTTCTCACAGGAAATGAACTGCAATTGCTTCTAAGAAAGTCCTGTGTTTTATTGACCCATCCATCCAGCCCACCGCCCCTAATGTGGACTTTGTGATATACTAGGTCAACTAACTTCATTTATTGCTCCGATCAGTTGCTTCCCTGTGCAATATAAATTAAAGAGGACAGAGGTCTTAATTCCTGATTTTATTATAATTATAATTAAAGTGATCATTTAGGATTATTGATTACTATTGTTTTCAATGTGTCAAATGATCCTGTGTGATGTGAAAGGAGCCACTCACAGTGATAAACCCACAGAGAATTACTACCAACTCCACAGCTCTCTGGAGCTTTTTAGCCTTTTTTTATTGGTTTTATGCCACATTTGATTTGATCAAATTAGAGCTAAAAGGATAGCGACTATTGGAGTCATCAGCTGAACAAAAAACGTGGCTAAAAGTAGATAGTAATTTTGTTCTGTGTCTGCACATAGCCTATTGTTAAGATGCTAGCTGTCAACCTGACAACCTGTGGCGTTCTCAATACCTCAAGGGGCCCGAAATATATAAATGCAGCTTTAACTTTTTTTTTTTTTCTCTAATTGGCTAAATTAGACATGCTAAACCACCAGAACGGTTGACCAGAATGGCTGATTTTTTTGTACTTCCTGTCTCCCTTTCTTCTCTCTTTCTGTTTTCCCTGGCTATGATGTAACCAGAGACACCCTTATTAAAATTAGCAGGGGAACCCGACCACAGCACACTCCACATGGCCAAGACTTGCTGCTGTGCCACAGTCCTACCCACCACATATGCACACACACACACACACACACACACACACATACAAACACACACACAGAGCGCGTCCTGCTGTGGTGTGGTTCAGAGCCCAGCAGCCTGTTCTGTGGCCCTTTTAACTACAGGGCTTTTCTGTGTGAGGTTTATTTTCGTGGATGCTCTGCTTTCTCCATGTTCTCCTCATACAATGGGCTCGTTTACATGTGGCCAAAGTCAAACACACGCTGACATGGATGCAGGCTTTCGCCTTGCTTCGTTGTTGGCCTTTCGAAGCATGGAGACTCAGTTTGACCGCAGGCTTGTCCTCGGTCACAATGAAAAGGGCTTTTATTCTCAAAAGCAAAACTGGTGTTATTTCAGATCCAAACATAACTTGTCCCTTTTTGTTTTAAAGGAGAATGCTGATGTTATTAAGAGCTCACAATCTCTTTATTTATGTCTTACGTTTCACAGGTAATCTGATTTCGTGAGGATTGGTTGTTTTTTTCCTCCCTGACAGCAGCTTGAACTGAACAGCCTTCGTGATCAACATGGCTGGAGATATAATGCTTTCATGGGTTCCTAACTCTATGGCCCTCTCTGTTTCCTCAAAGGTCAGATGTCAGTGGAACACATACATGTCAAAGTTCACCAAAGTTGAACTCTCTGCACAGATTTTCTTTGTGTCCACAAGTGACTTCATGGATTGTGGTGATTACAGTGAAATGAAATCATTTTGTTTGAAAATTCCCATGTAATATATGGCATAGAGTATTTCCCTACATCAGGAGTGATGTTGCCATGTATGTCACTATGAGGGGATTTTATTCACATATACCTTCATAGATCCAGTGCATGCATATAAGTTCATAACATATATGAAATACTCACAATAAAAACTGTATATAAAGATATCATAATATCTTTATGAGCCCATTTATATGGTTTTATGTGTTGCAACCACATATGCTAACAATATAGGTTTGTTTCATTCATGCAAATTTATGCAAAAACATATATAAATTCTATATTCTTATTTGTGTTTTTCATATTAATATTAAACATATAAGAGTCCTTTCCCATCCTGGAATTATATATATTATATACTTTATATCATACACAATATAATCATACATGCATAAATATACATATTTGTATTCCATTCTTCCAATTTCTTTTCTATGCAGATAGATCTATTGTAGATGCTGGTGTGACTGAGCCTTCAGAGCAAAGGTTGAGTGGGTGGTTGGATGATACTGGGCTACAATTTAACAGAAAACACAGTGCAGAGTTTATCCTGGATCACTGACTCTAAGTTAGACAAAGCCTCACTTTCACCTGTTAAAACATTCAGTCTTGGGTTTGATGGGTTTACAATACAGTTTTATACAAACACAACATAAAGTAAATTGTACGAGATCTGTTGGCATCTTTCAATGTTAGTGATCCACCATTAACATCAGTGTTAGGCGCAACAGAGATTTAGACATGAATGTACATAATCAGCACCTACACAAGCAAACACACACTTGTTCCTGCAGGTGTACATAATGTGAATGAATCAGCACGTTCACACGCAGGTAAACATATGCACATTCCTCCCCAGCACAAAGTACACACACTGCAAAAACCTACCTATACAGGCTCACACACCTGGCCTGTTGGCATGAGGTCTTAAAACCTCATTAGAAAGCCATCAGATCTTCTATGACTCACAGTCCCGGGGGCGCCGCTGCTACCAAAGAGGCCCCAGCTCTGAGGCTCCATACCCAGAGGGAGCACACTGAAGCCTGGGTTGAGGGGAGGTGAGGCTAGTGCAGCTCTGGAAGCTGTGGACGGGGCTTTGTTTTAAAGCTGCTGAAATAGAAACAGAGGCCAAAAGCTTTGATATGGCTTTGTGGGCAGAATTATCTCTGAGGGCGAGATTAAGATTTTGAAGTAGGATAAATAGCTGCTAATCATCCTGTGCCTTCACAGAGTGTTACACTGCACGCATACATGGCTCTTACACACACACACACACACACACACACACACACACACACACACACGCATGCGCACATGGACACACACATCCAAAATGAAGAATTGATGAATCCTCACTGGTCCTGTGGGGAAACTGGATTCCGATCAAAAAATTAAGTTAAAATGCAGGAGGGTCTATAATTTGAATTATAAGTTATTGCAGTGTGAGCATGTGACTGGCTGTAGGGTGTTAGATGTATATATACACAGTACCAGTCAAAAGTTTAGGCACACCTTCTCATTCAATGGTTTTTCTTTATTTTTTTATTATTTTCAAGTTATGTAGTAAACAAAAACGTGTTAAACAAACCAGAATATGTTTTATATTTCAGATTCTTCAAAGTAGCCATCTTTTGCTTTGATGGCAGCTTTGCACACTTCTGGCATTTTCTCAATCAGATTCATGAGGTAGGCACCTGGAATGGTTTTCAATTAACAGGTGTGCCTTGTCAAGAGTTCATTTGTTTTCTTGCCTTCTTAATGTGTTTGACACCAACAGTTGTGTTGTGCAGAGGTAGGACATGGACATTAGACCAGTGGAAATCTGTACTTTGGTCTGATGAGTCCAACTTTGAGATTTTTGGTTCCACTCGCCATGTCTTTTTGAGATGCAGAAAAGGTGAGTGGATGGTTTCTACATGTGTGGATCCCACCGTGAAGCACGGAGGAAGAAGTGTGGTGCTGTGGGGGTGCTTTCCTGGTGACACTGTTGGTGATTTATTCAAAATTCAAGGCACACTTAAGCAGCATGGCAGAGAGTAAAGAGTGAGGGTAAAGCAGCCAATAAGTGCTCAGCATCTCTGGGAACTCCTTCAAGACTGTTGGAAAACCATTCCAGGTGACTACCTCATGCATTGGTGAGAATGCCAAGAGTGTGCAAAGCTTCCATCAAAGCAAAAGGCTACTTTGAAGAATCTGGTTTGTTTAAAACTTTTTTTGTTTACTACATAATTCCATGTGTTCTTTCATAGTTCTGATGTCTTCAATATTAATCTACAATGTAGAAAATAATAAAAATAAAGAAACCATATGTGTGTGTGTATGTATATATATATATATATGTGTGTGTGTGTATGTATATATATAATGTTGGAATACTGTTACTTAGCTTTTTAACCCATAGAACAAATCACAGATGAGAATCAACAAAAAAAAAAACAAAACAAAAACAACAGCAGCAGTGCTCAATGAGATAATGAAAAGTTGAAAAATTACAAATCATATGTAGCATGAACATTAGTAATCGTTATGTAATGTATTTTTCTAAAGTGTAAAATGAGTTTATGGGTAATTTATTGTATTATACCTGTGATATTCAAAATAATATTTTTTTGTCATATTTTTAGCCATTACATATTATTGAGACGTGTGTGACTTCTGGATCTCTACATGAGGAAATTTAACAATAGAAGTAAAAAAAAAGGAATTTTCTATTAGTTGTTGTAATGAAAGTTTTTTCTCTTTTCTATTAAATCTTAGTTGGGTTCATATCTCAAGGAGTCATCTCTGGTGCAACAATGTTTTTCATAATGGCTTGTGGTTTCAGGGCAATAATATAATAAGGCATTGTGTCTTGCTATTGGAAGGTTGTATCTGGTTAATGTAGAGCAGCTTGTTTGTTCGTTGCTGGCTGGATGGCCTGTGGAGGGGAGCAGTACAAATCCAGCTCTGGCTTGAATGCGTCACAGTCCCGACCACAAGGAATGGGACCAAATATTGACATCCAGCTCTGAAAGCCAGAGCTGCTATAAAGCTCAGATGTTGACTGTATGACCGCCGCTGATTTAGTGTTCTTGCATCCACTAGCCTCCACCTGGGGGCAGTTGTTTACCCTGCTGCACTTCAGCCTGAATTGCTCCAACAATTGACATGTACAGGCACACAGTTCACGTGATATAGGTTCCTACGCATTGCTTTCTCACTGATCAACATCTGTCGAATAAACAAAACAGGAAAGAAGAAGAAAACGGCTACCAAGTAAACACACATGTAAAAGTTGCAGGTTTTAAAATGTCCCAAAGACTGACTTTGCAAATGTTTTTGGGGAGAAAGGAAATGCACTCAGCAGTTTGTTAGACCTCAAGGATACACACAATGTGTTTTGGGACATTCTCAGATAAATAAAGAGTAAATAAATAAAGAAATGTGTTTTGATGAGTAACATTCAATGTAAGCATAACTTTTGTTAGTTTACAAAAAAAAAAAAAAAACTCCCAAGGGGACCTTTAAATCTGTATGTTTTTCTCATTCAGGTGGTATTACTGCCATCATTTGGTCCTGAATAGGCAAATATGACTCTGAAGCCATGATAACTTTGAGTATTTTGTTTAAGTTTCAGTGTAGCTGATGACTGCACATGTACATATGTTGAAAATATTTGACTCTGACAACAGTTTAAAAAAAACAGACTAAGTCAAAACCCAATACATGGCAGTTTGCTTCTCTCCTCTCTCTCGCTGTTACTAGTGGCCATGGATCAATCTGTATATTTTATCAGGTGTCTTAGTGCAATAGCATGTGATGTGTCAGTGTGGCTAAAATACACCGTCAAATGGTGATGCAATATTTGAGCACTTTGTGTTCATAGCACACAGATGAAGAGATCTGCTACATGGATTTGAGGTGCACCTCGAGATGAGGTTTCATTGAACTGAACAGAGACAGTGCAGTTCGCAGGGCTTTCCCCACTGTTGTGGTCCAGCCAAAAACACGAATTCGATGGTGTGATTGGTTACTGCGTTATGCAAAAATGATCAGGAGAACATGTTTTGTGTTTGTGTTTGAGCCATCTTTGCAATGCATCAAATAATTTATTTCAATAAGGACTTGAGAGTTTCTCTGTTAAAAACAAGGACTCCAGCTCAGTGCTTTCGGTGTGGTAACATACTGCGCTGGTCAGTGAAACACATGCTTGCACTGTATCAGACTGACATGATTTATTTCACTCTTTTTTTTTTTCAGATGTTCAATTTTCATTCCATTTAAGAGTGTGTGGAAGCCCAAAGTAGAGAAAAAATGACATGTTTTCAAATATATCTACATTAGTGTAGTCATAGCCTGGCTCTCCACCTTGAGCCAGGCTATGACCACCTTGCAGATTTTATTTGCACTTAAAAATCAATGCCTCATGTTTGATGTGAGAATTGCTCAAGTGTATATGTCTGTCTCTGTGTGTCCTTCAAATCACACCTTGATTGATGTGCTTTTTCTGTTTGAAATTCTCTGCCATCATTGATAACAATGCTCTCACAGAGTCGCCCCTTTCACATTTCAACAAAATGACAGGTCAGAAGCTTAACAAGGTGTAATTACGTGACAATTTCCCTTATCCACATGTTCCATCACAAACACAAAGCTGGCTGTCTGCTGTAAAAATGCCCAGGAGTTCACTATAAATAGACATCTTTTCTATCCGCCTGTCCACCGCTGCCTTCTTTTTGTGCTCCTACGAATGGAACTTGTAATTGTACGCTGCTTCTTTTTGAGGCAACAGCACTTTTCCCTGCAACAGCTGGAGAATGACAGTGCACACAAAGATCATACATAAAAAATAAAATGAAGTAATAAACACACACACACACCAATTATTTATGCATGTATGTGTGCAGGCATGCATGTGTACACAGAGTATCCTAATTTTCTGTTTTCAAAAGCTCTGAATCCTCTGGGCTTATAAAGGCTTGTTGGCTTTTTGTCTGGCTTCTTGTGAATGTTTTCGACCGGCTTGGATTTGCTTTTAACCTTCAAAATAACAGATTGCGGTGCATGCAGGCTTCCATGCGAGCCTCTTTTCTTTAGGCGATATGGGCAGAAGGTGGGGCCTGCAGCTGTGTCAATAGGCTACCGAGCAATCCCAAAGCAGCCTTCAAAACCCTGCAAACTGCCTTTTATGTTGGCCTCCTGGCTAAAAGACCGGCCTGTTTACACTTTGCTCTTTGTCAAAAGTCTTACACCTGCGCTGGGGGGAAGGTGGGTACAGCTTAGTGTGAAGGTGTGCGCTCGAACCTGTTGAGTGATGAGCAGCACCTGTTGCGTAAATGGACTCCTTGAACTTGAACAAGTCTCGTCTCTGGTGCAATTAGTCAAATTTTGGAGTAATTATGGAGGAAGAGAAGAAGAGTTTAGAGGAAAAGAAAAATGGGAAATTAGCTGGTAGCTAATTTCTCCCATTTATATAAGTTTACACGAGATAATATTAAAGAATAACTGAGTTCAAATTTAACTTTGCTAATCTGAAACAATATGTCGTATGTTTTGAAGGTTTGAAAGGGATCCTGAGGGTACTACATGTCAAAGATGAGAGTGGATGTGTTGGTTTTACCTCTGTAAGGTGAACAGATAACGTGTACACACAAACACACATGGATGACGTGATAAAGCCAGAGGGATTATTTTGGTTTATTCTTTCAGGCTTTAGAAAGTTTTGATTCTTATAATTGGTTTTCAAACGTCAACAGCCATGAGCCCGGTGGCCTTACTGTATATTTATCCCATTGTCTAAATGAACTTTCATAAAATTTGTCGCATGCGAGCTGTGATGTGTTTCCTCTCGTTCATTTTGACACTTTACACAAACCGTACTCTACGCCCATGTATGAGCTTTTGCAAGCCCTATAGGACCATAAATGTATCTGTTATTTCTGGGCAGCAAATGTGGGAAAAAAGAAAAGTTTAAAAGAAAACTCAACAGTAAAAACATTGGAAACAATTTTTACTAGAACTACTTTCAACCAAAGGAATAGTCCCCAGGAACAGGAACTTTGCTCTTTACTTTGTCTTGAATGATTCCCAGACTGTTTCTGAGAAGAAATGTTGCTGTGGAGTTTCTTTTTTTAATGCTAAGACATGACATTCAGTTCTGTTATGTTGGGTTAGAGACAGAAGTCTTGGAGACTTACCTCTACTGGTATTGACTGTATTCATGCATAGAGTCTTGGTTTTATTGACCCTGATATGAGATAAGTTAGGTGGATGAAGTGAGCCTTTAAGTGATGTTTGCATGTTTTCCCTGTGTCTGTGTGTTTCCTCTCACAAACAAAAAAAACAACAGTTCAAACTTTGTAAGTGGTAGCTCTGTGATACACTTGCAACCAGTCCTGGCCATATGCCACCTCACGTTTATTATATGTTAGCAAATCAGAATTATTTTTTGTTCATGCTTGTCTTTAATTATGACAATGAACTCAACAATTAAAATTCTCTCTCTTTTTAAAGTCTATCAAACATGCAATAAAACATTTGAATGCCCCTTGAACTAGAAATCTATAATCCCTTTTCTTGTTTTTTTTTTTTTGAGAGATGTAGTAGAAGCACTACTATTATTTGTGCTTACCTCAGCTATAACTAAGCATACCAAGAATATTTGAGACTTGAAACACAGGCACATCAAGGGTTAAGTGCCCAAAGACATAATAACTGGAGGTTTATGCTGACACTACTCATTAAACACCAAGAGAAACAACTTCATAGCAAAAGCAAATAAGTGTCCTGGCACCGGCCCCAGCCATTGTGTTGGCACAGTTCAAATCCAGCTGGCCCGGCCGCTGGCCACAGAATTCATTTCATGCTTCATCTCGTGGCCTAAAGAGCCGAGACAGAAAAGGCCACAGTGATAATTGTGCTGCTGAATCTGGCGTGAACAAAACATATTTTTTACAAGGAGGGGCCTGTAGGGGGATATGAGCGGGCGTGCTGACACATCCATACAGTTACACACACAAACACATGACTTTTAATCAACTATGACTACTGGACATTTCCCTGTGTGCACTGTAATTAGAGTACTCCTCTCAGGGCCTTAAATACGTGTGCCACAAACACACATTTGGAACTATTGGTGTTTCAGTGTCTTGTGCAAGGATGCTGGCGAACAACATGGGAATTGAACCAACAACCATAAGATTTATCACATAGGATCTCTAACTGATCACTTTGCTTGATACACACTGCATGGATGACAATCATGAATCTAGTTGGTCTCAAAGTGGGCCCAGGGGACGTTGAGGAGGTTTCTGAGGGTCCACAGAAAAAAAAAAAAAAAAAAATTTTTTTGACAAAATGGGTTCTGGACAAATTCTATAACAAAACTCTCATCAGACGGGGGACCCTGGGACAAAATGGGGGGTCTGTGGTCTAATTTGTGTTAGTTTAGGGATCCTTGATGTGAAGAAGTTTGAGAACGACTGAAATGCAGCCTACCAACTTGTAGATTGTTACTGCACCATTGAAAACATCAGCTGAAGACTCTTTATCATTTTGATAACCTGGGGAATGGGGACCGCCTGTTTTAAGAGTATGGAAATAATCGATTAAGGGGGACCTGCCTGTCTGTGCTAAGCTGCGATTCTGGAGTCGTGGCTGCATATAGGAATACAGTGTGTACAGCAATATGAACAGTCACACACACATAAATCTGGTTGACTCTCTCACGCCCTGTGTCTTTGAAATTGTAGTTTTATTTAAGGGAGTGTGGGGGCAGGGGAGGTTAGGTCATCTTAGGTCACCCACATTTTATCCCTGATACTCTCCCTGTCCACATGTCCTTGTGCTCACTCACCAGGCTGCAAGGATGAAGAGCACCAGCCTAATGAAACATGAAGCTCCTGCTTCAGAGCTGCTTCTGCAGCTTCTCTGTAGACTGTGAAATCCCTCAGAGGAATATTTAGAGTAATTACACAGTCGGCGCTGTCTAATATTGCCACTGGGCGCTCTGAGTTCCTCAGAAATTCAGGACCATGCACTCTGGCCCACAGCTTTTGTTTGGACTGTTTGCTTTTATACGGTATTATTCAAGCTGCTGTGCGTCGAACACTTATGACTGAAAACAATATGTTCTCGAATTATAAGTGTGGTAGTGGTCTACTGAGCAGTCTGGCGCCAATCTCCCTCCTAAACGTGTCATTACTGTAACCACAAGGTCAGCACAAGACAACCCTGTGCACACATCCTCTGCATTACAAATCAGTCTTACCACTGTATTAAAATCTAAAAAAATCAATTTCAATAAAAGCTTGAAAGCTATGAAACATGCCACAATCGAAGTACAGCACTGTGGAGTGTAGTCTGGTAAGTTATGAAATGTGAGGAAGATGTTTTGGATTGATGACATGGCTGCTATCAATACTACTTAAACTTGTTGTGGCCATCACACAAACGGTAGCACGCTACAAAACATATCTCGAAAAAACCAAAAGATAATAATATAATAATAGTTATATATATATATATATATTGGGTGTAATGATACGTTTTTACAAGGATGTGATACGTATAATTTTCCATGGTTCAGATACAATTCAAGAACGATGTTCATCTAGAATGATATGATAAGATTCAATGGCTTGAAATCGATACAGTAACCTTTTTGCAAAAAAATTGAACTAGTGTGAAATAAACGCATGCAACGTGTCTTGTAGAGCTGTTAACAGCTGTTAATGCTAATGCTAGCTATGTAGCAATAGCAAAACTTGCACTTGTGCTCCTTTAAAGCACCACTACAGTTGCTGGGATAGAAATCTGCTCTCCGTGTGTTGAAGGTAACACAACACTCCTAAAGATCACTAATATGGTGAGAAAGTAACAACGGCAGCTTGTGCTTTTTTGTTTTTCTTTTGTCCTTTACATGTTTTGGGCCACTAATCCTTTTTACACTTAACTAGCTGTTTCCTGCTTTATGCTAAGGAAGGCTGTAGGTTGTGTATAGCTGTAGCTTCATATTGAATGAGAATTTATGAGAACATTATCAATCGTATCATCTTATGCTTTGAAACAAGGATGAGTTGTTTTCCAAATGTCAAACTACTCAATTCATTTTATTTTTATTTTTTTGCAAATTCTTTTATCGGAGAAGCTGATACCTATAGATGTTTAGCAATTTAATGTAGTAAATGACTCAAAACATTCAATTCATTATTAAAATTTTAACTACAGCCAAGATAGATAGATCTAGTGTTGAATCTTCTAAATTCCCTTTGTTTTTGCTGGTTTGTGCCAAAAATATTGTCAACCTACAGTCAAAGGCAGTGGCAAGGCAAAAAAATAAATAAATAAAAATAATAATAATAAAAAAAAAAAAAAAAAAAAAAAATAGAACATAAGAAAATGAACTTTAGCTTTGCCAACAAAAGCAATGCACATTTCTCAGCAGCAGAGTAGACCTCCAACTGAGGTCAATGTGCTCTTAGTGTGTCATGGCACCCAACTGTACAGATGTAAATGACTAAAACATTTTATGGATTTCAGCTTAAAAAGATATTTCAGCTATTTTTTCTTGGTTGCTGTAGGGCAGACATTTATTCAAAATGAATGGTGCAGTAACACCATCTGAGTTGGTGCCAACAGGTCAGTACTCTTAACAAAGTCTCCTGGGTGATTGTGTGGCCTCTGAGTAAGAAGAGCTCAGGTTTGCTTACAAGAGCACAAGTTTACCCTGCACGTCTTAAGCGCACTGCTAGCAGTGCCTGAATAGTAAACCCTGCTCTGTCAGCACAGTGGTAGTGAGAGTGAGTGAGAGAGACCAGAGCTGTGAACAAAAAAGAGAGGAAGAGAAGGAGAACCTCATAGATCCCAGCGTTGGAGGAGAAAGGGGCACAGCGAGCTGCTCTGTGGTCTCCAATCCTCCAGAGTCTCATTTAGCCTTATTTCTTCTCGCTATACTCCCCCCAATCCCGTCCACTCCTGTTGCCCCTGCTCTCACCGCCCACCCTGACAGATTGGGGGACATGATCGCCTGCAAATTGGCCTCAGCGGTGAGGCAAGGGCGACTCCGAGAGCACGTTGGCTCTGATTTCCAACCAGCAAACTTGTGGTCTCTTTCCCAGCTCCTCTGTCTCCTGTATTAAATTAGCATCAGAAAGCAGCCTGTTTGGATATATAGCTGATAATGGTCTCTGGGCTTTGTGTTTATATTGGAGCATGTAATAGTGCCTATTAGTGGTTAATAATAATGTGAAAGGCATCAATGTGAACTATTTTTGGCCTTGAGAAGCCTCGGCCTGTGTGTGTTCATCAAACTGTTCGGTCTTATGTGAATTAGGTTGAGCAAGGTTCAAGGCAGATGTGTTTTAATGTATTCTGAAGTGTTAGTATAGTTTTGTAAAGGATAAACAGGCATACTGATGACCACAACTCATTAGATTACAATGTGGTTTCATCTAAGTGCTGGGGCAATTTGCATTATTTCTTGTTCCTACAGGAGAGCTCTTTTCATAGCAGCATCTTATTTCTCCTCTTTTGCAGGCTTATGTTTGCATTCAAAGACACCATAAATTCTTTCACTGGCTGTTCAAGCCCCAACACTCACAAGATGTGCATGAAATTTGTTGGACAGAGCTCCCCATTTAAAGCCGACTGGAGAAGTGAGAAAAGCTGCAGTTTCATTACTTTTTAATGACAACATCAATTCCAGTCATCACAGACGCCCAAGAGTACCATCAGTTTGCCGTGTTGGATGGCATGAAATACTACATGAACCTCAAGTGTCTACATATTTTTGGCTACAAAGTGGTTGTCAATCGACAATCTAGTTATATGGCATTCAGTCACTTTGTTCGTTGTTCTTAGTTTCTGTCATTCTGTTCTTCTTCTTTTTTTACTGTGCTGCAATTTTGGGGAGGACTTGAAAATAAAACATTGACCACCTGCCTGATATTGTGTAGGTTCCCCTTTTGCCACCCAAACAGCCCTTGTCCTGGAGGCCTAAGCTCCTCTAGACCTCTGAAGGTGAGCTGTGGTATCTGGACCAAGACGTTAGCAGCAGATCCTTTAAGTCCTGTAATTTGCAAGATGGGGCCTTCATGATAGGACTGGTTTGTCCAGCACATCCCAGAGATGCTGGATTGGATTGAGATCTGGGGAATTTGGAGTCAAGTCAACACCTTGAACTCATTGTTGTGTTTAGGTAGACAGTACATTTCAAAGTAACAGCCACACGAATGGACCCAAGGTTTCCCAGCATTCACTTCACTTGTGAGTAATCATTTCCATTTTGTTTTCCATTCAGGAAGAAAACACATGTTAAAATTCTGTATTATATACAATGAGGTCATGTGTTGTATTCATCTGTTATTTTGATGTAAATTGTTGTGCAGGGTCTGCATAATAATGCAATAGTTTATCACTATCAATCTTCCTATTTGACTTCAGTCTGCAAGTTAATTACTCACTTTATCATCCGCCTCCATCCACTGTCTTCGGCTCGTACAAAATGCTGCTGCTTGTCTTATTACGAGATCTAATAAGTACAATCACATTACTCCAGTCCTTGCCTGCTCCCTGTTAGATTTCAAATTGATTTTAAAGTTTTATTGCTGACATAGTATGTGCCAAACTGAGAATTGACATCTGCAGAGGAAGGCCTCTTGGTCACCCCAAGGTCAAGGCTTGTGACTAAGGGTCACTGAGCGTTGGCTGTTCAAGCCCCAACACTCACGTACTACACGCTGTAACATTAACCTCCTTAAAAAGTAACTTTGTGAAGAGATTTAATGTCTTAGCCTTTGATAATGTCTGACATATGTCTTCTTGATATTGTTTTATCCCTAATTATTGTCTTAAATATTTATTGCCTCTTTTTACTGACTGACAGATCTTTTTGCGTAATGATTGATTGTGATCTGTGTTTACTGCTCTACTCTTTTATTACTGCTCGTACGCTACTTGGACTTTTCTTTTATCTGGTTTTGCTGTTTTCTTGTAAAGCACTTTGTAACTTTGTTAAGAAAAGTGCAATATAAATAAAGTTATTAACAGATGACAACACGGAATAAAATAAAAAGTCCCTGCTCCTCAGTTCTCACCTGAAACACAAACCCTTTAACATTTGGGACTGGGTGAGACAGCTGGATACATGCAGGTTTTCAAAAGAAACAGATTAGAGATTGCTGTCGCTGTAAACATGTGTTAAAACACTTATTTCTTTTCACAAAACTGGTGAATTATAGCCATTTCATTTGCACTTCATATGTATCCGTGTAATATCAATGTCACAGAGGAAATCTGAAACTGACATCATGCCTGCAGGGTATATAGAACAGAAAACAAATCCACAGCTCTGTGGGGCTGCACTAAGGTACGTTGTTGCTTTAAATGAAATGCTAATAGCATTTAGCAGTTTTTTTTAAAAATTCACCATATTTACCATGTTCACCAGGATGCTAGGATGTGCTCATTAACACAAAACACAAAGTACAGGTGAGATGCAGCAATTAAACTTTTGACTGGAGCCAAGGGAGTGAAGAGGTAACTAAATTTATTTAATCTCAGATTTCATCATCCGGGCAAATTGGATGTCTGTCACAAGCTTCATGGTGCCATGAACTGGCAAGTAGAGAAAAAAGATCACTCTCCATGGGATTCATCCTCTGGGGAACATGAATGTTTGTACAAAACCTCATGCAAATCCAAAGAGGTTGTCAAGAGGTTTCATTTCAGACCAAAGTGGTGCCCAACTTTATAGACTTTATTATAATTAATACTAATAATGACTATTACTTACTTACTAGCTATCATTTTTACTGTGCTATCATTACTATTGTGATCTCTCTCTCTCTCACAATCAAAATGTAAATGTTTGCTTTGTTCTGAACGCAAAAACTAAGTCGTTTTATTATGTTGAATACTTCATTTGTTAAGATCCACAACTCAACTCAACTCAACTCAAGATGTTGCCTGAATTGCTTCACATCGCAGGATGAAAACAACAGAAAAACAAAAAAATAAAACAGAAGCCCTGACGTTAGAACTCTCACTTTCCTCCTTACTCTCTCTCTCTCTCTCTCTCTCTCTCTCTCTCTCTCTTTCTCTTTTTTGTTGGTTGGGCCTCCCCCTGCCCTGTAGGAGTAGGATTAAGTTTGCTCTGCCAGTTTTTTTTTTCTTTTTTTTCTGAAGGTGGAAACTCACAAAAGCCTCAGAAGCCCTGCAGGCGAGTTTTCTCCCACTGCTGATTAAATCACATTGCAACTTTTACCACAACACACGCCTACCCTCCACCACACACACACACACACAAATGATCACACACTATCTCCAGCAGTCCTTTAATAGTCAGTGATTGTCCCACACACAGGGGACACAACTCTGCTAGAAGCTCCACAAGACCCGAGTCTGAACCTGCCTCAACAGAGCAATTTGTTATAAAAGAGAAATGGACAGAAAGAGAGAAAGAGATATTAAGCTCTCCCTCCCAGTATTTAGGCTTCATAAATCTACATTGTGAGCTGAACTGCGAGGCACATCAAAGACTAAACTAGAAGCAATCGCCCCTTGATCTGTTCAATTATGCACTTTTTATGCACTTTAAAGGTTAATAATTTACATCAAATGGATTTGGGTTATATTCATAGCTATTATCTTTGACAGAACATTTTACTGGATGTCAGCCTGCTATGTGTGACTTTGTATGATAAAATACATCACAACATTCATTATTATAAAGACAATGATAATGTGTCTTTGTAAGCAACTCCGGAAGCTGCTTTGTGCTTCATGATCAGATAATGACTCCATCCAGTAATAAAACATAAACTTGACGATGGAGGTTTTATTACTGCTGTGTTTAAAACTACTCAGTGCTTTTTTACAGGTGTTCAAGCAGATATCTATTATCAGGCCGTGTTCCAGTGGTAGCGGATCAGTTGGTGAGCCAGTCCACCACTTTGCTCTTTGGTCTGATCTGACCAATTAATGGATGGATCACAAATTCATCACAAATTCATCATAAATTTACAGCAACTAGCAGGGCCACCTCACCCCGTGTCCTAAATGCAGTGGCCGGGTTCAAATCTGACCCGTGGCCCCCTTGCTGCATGTCATCCCCCCTCTCTCCCACTGATGTTCCTCTCGCTCTCTCTTTCTCACTGTGACTGTCATAATAAAGGCGAAAAAAAACCAAAAAAATAACTTTAGCAGTTTAGCAGTTCTAGCCTTGCTTTCACACGACCACTGGGACACAACAAATGCAGAACTTTTAAAATCCTACACACAGTGGAGCTTTAAGACAGCAACATCTTTGTCAAGACTGTGTGTGTATCTGTGCGGAGAGACAGAGAGAGAGAGAGAGAGAGAGAGACTGTGAGAGGGAGATCAAAGTGTTGGCACATGATATCACAAGTGGGAGAAAAAGCAGTGATTATGTAAACAGAAATATTCAACGAATTTCTTCATTCTTATGTCTTTATTCTTATTATAGCTGTGTAACCACATCCAGTCCAAAGCTGCTTCTAAAAACAGAACAGCTTCCTGCGTATTTGAACAAGGAAAGCCTTTCATTACTTCAACTTGAAATATAATATTCATGTCAACCAGTCCAGTGTTTCACCCAAACCTACAGTGCATCCACACCATGAAGGCTTTAGTGTTGTTGTTGTTGTTTCAGTTTGTCCTTATTTCACTTGTCTTACATTATCCAAAACAGGCCACATCTCTGGGTAGAATCTGTGCCATCTTTTCAGTGGAACAGTAATTTTCAAAAATGCCATTAAAACTAATGTGAGTGAAATTACCAGCCAAGATCCTATCTCATGGGGAAAATACAGTATATTGACTTTGTATTTCTACAGACAGGTTGTTAGAGGAACTACATTGGGAAGCATATTGGCTACACCGTTCAACTGTGGTGGGTTCTCCCTGGTTACATGCACCACTTTATGAAGTCAGTCAGACAATACATTATTGTAATTACCATGGAGGGTGTGCAGTGAGCCTGGTAATCTGACTGAATTGCAATTTCTTTTCAATGGATTCATTCAGCCTGACACTGTGTTCACGTTAGACTATTTCTGAATGGGAGGGGAAGTTATTTGTTTTGTTTTTGCCCCTAAACAATCAGTAACAAGTGTCATATCTGCCCCACCAAGTCAACAGAAAATCTTTTTAATCTTCAATAATCCAAGTAACATGTCAGTTTTAAAAGTTGTTTAATATCTGTTACTCAACTTGTGCACTGCAGTGATTAGAGTTATTTTTTCATGTAGCCAGTAGGAGGATGACCTGATACTAAGATCAGACTGGTCAATTGATTCTCTGGTAATTAGAAACAGAAATCGATGGGCAAAACCTGTATGGGTGAATGTTATCTCAAACAACCACGTGGCTCTGAAGTGGCTGCGTCACCTTTCTAAACTGCCCCCTTTACAAAGGTGAACAACCCACAGAGAAGGCTGTTGTCATCTGATACAAAGCTACTGCAGAAGAGGTCAAACTCTAAAAACTTATCTTAATATTAGATAATTTTGCCATTGAAATAAAAGAATAAAAGAAATCCAATCATATCAACTCAATGTATGAAATGGACAGTCAGTGGGTCAGTAGTATTAGTAAATGGATGCGTAAATGGGTGCAAATGAAAGAATACAACCAAACCAAATAAACCATTTGATGCAAGAGGGAGATCCAGCAATGGAGTAAATAAAAGGCAATGGGGATGGTCGATCCTTAGTGCATTCTGGATGGACGTGGCCATCAGTCAATAGGGTAATCAGTCAAGTAGCTGATTGAATATGCCTTCATGCTTCTAAGAAGGGTTTTTATATACGTTATTATATAAGGTTTATATACAAGGGTTATTCATACAGACATTGGCGACTAGATTTCGCCACCAGAAGTGTACCTTACATTTTTTTCATCAGTTTCCCCCTGTACAGAAGCACTGCATTCACCAAATGAGAAAAAAGGAACTATTCTTGTATCTATAATTCATGGCTTAGGATTTGCTAATTACATGAACTTTAAATCTCAGACACAAATCTCTTATTGTGAAAAAATATAATTATAAAGATTTATTTCATAATCAGACCTTTATCTTGTATCATAACACAGCTTTTTAGTAATTACCAAATGCCGGGTCATAATTACAAGACACGGAAGTCATTATTCATAAATTCATATGTCATTAGAAATATGTTTTTCTTTGGCGGATGCAGTTTGCCTTTGGGCTGGGACTCGTGTTTTGAGAGTTTTGGTGATAGTTTCTGACTATGAAGTGGTTTGTTGTGTTGAAATGAACCCAGTCAAGTGAGATTGAGGGAGCTTGAAGGAGCTGATGAGAATTTGGCCAAAACTGGTGAGGATGGTGGGAAAGATCTTACAATTGGGTTCACATAAAATGTGTCTGTACTTCTACTTAAAGATTGTGGAAAAATGAATGAATATTTCAATATATCCCAACAGAATCACATCCTTCAACGACCACCTCCCCCACACAAACATGTAATTTGTGTGAGTTTTCAAGTCCTGCATTCAGCAGTGAGGGTGTTAATGGATGTGGGGAACCCCTCTTTGTGGATTATAGATGAGGGTTGGTGACCTGCTTCCTTGGCTGAATCTGCGATGAGGTGATAGAGCAGCATCAGGCTGTTTAAAGTCTAAATTATTCAGGAATCGCCTCCGGCCACACAGAGGTTATGCTCATTGAGCATTTTGATTGAGGAATAACACACGGAGACAAATTTCATGATGGGAAAACATTTTCAGGTTAATTTTACACAACAGCAGGCAAACCAGTGGTGTATAAACCTATAAGGATTTATAGGTAAATAGGTATCCACATTGAGGAAACCAATTTCACCCTCAGATCATTTTTATATGGCTGAATCTGATCAGCCTGAGATTGTTCAGTGAACTTCCACGAGTTATTTTTTTTCCTGATTAGGAGTGAAAATTTACATTTTTTGTGACTCCATTTTCCCTTAACCTGCTACCTCTACTCCAGTTGACGAGTTTCCAGAAAGTCTTTTGAGAATGCACAACTCAAGAGAACGATATAAGAGTAAAGCAGACAATGTGCAAACAGTCCAGCTCAAAAACATGGCGGCAATGCATGTTCATAGGGGCTGTGCCGTTGGCAAGCCCTTCAGAAGACCTGAATGTGAATTCTTCTTTTCAAAGAAGCCTCACATATACCAAGCTGTAAAGTGGTAAGTAGCAGAAATCAGTGGTAAATATAATATATTAATACACTGTAATTTTCATTTATCTGTAAGTCCATATGACCAACAACATGGCTTTTCTTTGGTCCACGTCATGTGACATATTTACAAATAACTCATAATCACCTGAATGGAAATACCTGGTAAATATGATGTAATTGCTTGATGTTTTCTGACTGTACCTCTCAATTGCATTATTAAACATAAGACTCACACATAATGGGTTGTGGGATACTACCATGTCATGATTTCAGGGAAAAGAAAGTGTTTTCTGTCTTGAAGCGTGTATCTCAAAAGAAGAGAATGACTGGTCAGATTCATGCAGTCGCCACCACAAAAAGTCGACTGTGATCCGATTGTGACTTGCGTTTTATGCTGCGTGTTTGTAAAATGGGAAGAACAAGAATTAAGCCTCTTGTTCCTCTGACTGCTATCCATGCCTCATTGCAAAATAGCTTACCATAATTACAGTCCTTTCTGACCTTGTAGTCACACCAGAAGCCACATTAAAAAACCCTCTGTATAACCTGAATCAACTTAAAGTAGCCATTTGTAAGTTTTGGTGTTGCTAAATAGTCAGCATTAGCATTACCATTAGCGTTACTTACCATTCTGGAAGAAACACATACATACAGTAGCTATCATTAGCATTAAAAATGGTTTATTTACGGGTCTGGAACAAATGTTACAAGTTCAGCACCTTTGTTATCTGTATTTAAGCTGTCTTAAAAAAAAAAAAACACTCTTGAAAGTTACTGGAAAATGGCACACAACTGACATTTTAACCTGACATTTAAAACAAACTTTCAAAAAACACTAAACATGTACTGTTGTCAAACTCAATGGCAGCTCCTGACAACAGTATTGTACAGAGGTTTTCCCTTAAGGAGGCTGCTCAGGCCTTCAGCGCTGTGCTGGAGCAATGAAAGATGATTACAGGTGGTAGTGCCCAGAAGCCGAGTTCCAGAGGTAGGTGGATGTAAGGAAGAAGAAGGCACTTAAAGATGTTGACAGTGGAAAAGTTAAGCATCTCTTTCTCTCCAGTATATTTGTCATCACTGTTCATGCTGCCATGTTCAGTCCAGACATGCTGTGATCTGTTTGTGATATCCCGCAGCTAAAATGCTGCATACAGTGTAGTTACAGTACATTCAATTGTAAATGTACAGTGGGCTTGTCAGTGTGTGAATGCACATAATTGCCAGGTTCTAACATCAAATGCTTCTTAATCTGCACTTCATTATTGCTGCACTCCAGTGGGAGGGAAATTAGGTGTGTTTATGTGAGTTATGCATGTGTATGTGAGAGAGAGTGTGTGCGTGCTTGTGAATGTAAGCTGCGGCTGTTAAGTGCCGTGAGCCTTAGCAAAACATTTCCACTTCTCCACAGCTATGACTTCTCGCACTAAATCATCACTAAATCTCCACATGCTCCGCCCTCAATAGTCCATGAATTACATGCTCTCACACACACTCTCTCCCTCTCTCTCACACACACACAAACACACACCAATCTGTAAGAACTAGAATATCTCTTTGTTGCAACACTTATTCTCTGTGAAGTATTTAATTTTGGTAATAATCTTTTCACATCTCTGGAAAGTTCTGTCAAAGCAGAATGTGGGATTTCGGAGAAAATCGACTCTAAATCCTTTACACACAGAATGTGTTTACATATGCATTACTATCCCAATTTTGAGCCTTATCTGGCATTTAATTATATTATGGATATGTTGTTTACATGGAACATGAAAAACCTGGTTTTTCATATCCTTGTAGACATGATCATAACACTCTCCATGTTTCAGATCATGTGCCTGCAGGTGTGTCTTGGTTTCTCCCTATGAGATGGTTCAAAAACTATGATATGGTGTTTGCAAGCCACAGTATCCTGGTTTCTGTCAGGGTGCTCCCGGTAGTATCCCCATTTTTCTCTAGTTCTCAAAACAAGGAATGGGTCTTATCCAGCTTTCTGAAATCAGAATAACATTTTTATATACACAAAAGAACTGTGCACGTTATGCATCATGAAATTTGCTATTAATTTTTGATGCTTTAAGAGTGAAAACAATGGGAGACACCCAGACTGGATTTTCCAGAAGGAATACAGTAAACTTTGCCATGTTTGCTGGCGGGATTACATCCTGTCCTACTAGTTACTCAGAGGGTATGAAACTGGGTGGATTAGCATGACCCTCCTTGTAAAACACTGGAAAGATGCAGCATCTGTCAAGAAGTAGGCTAGCTCATATCTGACTGCAGCCCGCGACAGGAAGACAGCAAAATAAGCTGGGACGTGAACTTTAGTGTTTTTCAGAGAAAAGAGGCAAAACTGGATTTCATGTCTGTTTACCAAACGTGACATTGTGACTATTGTTGTCATCGATTTTTCTTACCATGTTGTGTAGGCTATTATTGTACGTACAACAGAGATGAAGACGTTTGATGATGAAGTTCATTGGTACTTAACTTAGGAAAGAAGTGAACAAATGACATCCTCTGTGACTGCAAATCTTTAAAGGCACTATATGGTTTCTAGCCTGGAGCAGACGGTGGTCGCTGATTGATGGGAGTTTTGGCCATCGCTGTCTTTGTAATAACAAGAGTTTTAATATGCCTATTGAGCAATGCTACATCCTCAGGGCAAATTGGAGGCTGCAGTGAGCCACTATTGGAAAGTGACACGGGCAACTAGCAGGTTAGCATGCTAACGTCAGCAGAAGAGAAGATGTCATAGGGACGTAAGTTAAAATTGGTGTTGCTTTCCACCACTGGAGGCAGCTGTTGGTGAGAAAAGGCAGGAAGTTTCTTCTAGACTGGTAAGTAAACAGCTGCCAATGCTAACGTTTGCTATGTAGCAATAGCAAAACAAATAACTCCTTTAAACTGATTTGTGATGTCCATGTCTAGAACATGTGCAGTAACCATGAGTGTGCAGATTTGACAGTGATCACCACTTTCTATCTGAGTGAACATTTTCAACTTGCTTTTTCACCTTGTCATGCTGTACCTATTTTTGCATCTGCTTCCATCTCTCTGCCGCCTCTCAAATCAAGTTTCCATGTCGCTTTCCCTCTGATTTGATTTGGTCCCAGTCTGTACCCGCATTAAGACGACAGTATAGTATAATGACATGCTGTTGTTAGGGTCTACTGTTTACACATGGCCGCA
This sequence comes from Rachycentron canadum, assembly GCA_038496675.1. Classification (NCBI taxonomy): domain Eukaryota; kingdom Metazoa; phylum Chordata; class Actinopteri; order Carangiformes; family Rachycentridae; genus Rachycentron; species Rachycentron canadum. The sequence continues at coordinate 20,485,682 of CM076648.1, read as the reverse complement.
GAGGGCAGATTTCTGAGTCAATGCCACCTATAATCTCCACTTTCTTTTGACAAAGCATCAAATCCCAAACAACCTGACACCAGTTCAAACAAACCACACAAGAGAAGTTTACTTTTTCATAAGCAACACCTTCAAGAAAATTCCACAATTAAAGTGGCGATCCTACGCTCCTTATGATTTCCCTCCATTTCCTCCGCTGTCTGACTGAACAAAGAGCAGCACACGGCTGGAAAGCCAAGTTTGGGATAGCACAGATGTTTCTTTAAGCCTTTGAAGTGACACTATCAGATTACTTACCTGTCACATGGCACATTTACAGATACAGCAGGTTTTGGTGCTGCAGCTAATAGGTGTGTTATTTTTTTCCCCCCTAAGAATCATTTCATGGCTGTGAACTGTAACCAATCAGAGCTAATAAAGTCTGTAGCTGTCAGAGATAGAGACGGTTCGAAAAACAGAGCGAGATGGGGGCGACACCTGTGTGTGTGTGTGTGTGGGGGGGGGACAGGAAGACAAGGAGAGACAGGGAGGCATGGTGGGGTGATAACAGCGGAGAAAGGCAGTGGCTGAGATTGGCTCGACGCGGCCGCTTGCTTTGAAATTACAAAGCCATTATTTGATGGAGGCTTAAACGTCCTGTGCCGACCCCCGCCTGCCTGTAAGCCCATCGTGAACCCACACGCTGAGGAAACTATTTCCAGGTGTGAAATGGATCCACTGTGGCGCTGCTTTGGGGATTTCAGAGGGAAGGAAAATGGAAACTTCATTTTGATGAAGACTCGAGCTCGGTCAGACTTCCTCCACCTTTGCTGGGGCCTCTGTAGCTTAGCCATGAAGCCATTATGACCTGCTCTGCCTGAGTGGATGGGGGAAAGAAATCCTGCAATATACCACAACCCCCATTATCCAATAATAGTAATACAGATATACACCTTAGTGCCAATCACTTGAGCCTGGTGATAAAGAGTGATGAGCTTTACACCTCAGATAACCTGGGTTCAGTGGGTTTATGGAAACCCATGGTTACTTTTTTTAATTAAGTCTGACAATAACTGAGGGACACAGAGGATAAAGCAAATTTTTTCCTTCAAACTAAACATGATTTAATGGTTTTATAGCCAGTTTGAAACATTACGTCTATGAAAAGAACAATTCTCCAAGAACAATGAGCCACCAGTTGGTCTGGTATAGTATTAGAAGTTTAAAAGATTAATTTAGCAGCAATAAAATTTATTTAGTGACAGACTGACATATAAAAATGTATGTCTTGCTTTTTAGCTGGATATTTCTCCTTATGGGTTCAGTCTGCTTGCCAACCAGGTTGATGTATAGATATGTAAAGTGCTGTTTACCTGGCTGTTTCACAGGAAAGTACATGCAGTTACAGAAATCAAGAGTTATTGGTGGCAAATGCAGTTCAAGTCTGGCAAAATATGAGAGGGAGTGCACATTGAGGGTAGTATTGCTGATTTTAGAAAATTATGCAATTATGCTTTGCAAATATGTATGAGGTTGAAAATATGGATTTTACAGTTTGCTATTTGAGGGTGTGGAAAAGGACATTAAACTAATATTCAATGAACCTGATATATTTGTATCATGTCCGTCACTTTTGTTCTTCAGTTGTATTAACAAGATGTTTTATAGTGAGACAGCAGCTTCTGCAGCCTCACATCATCCATATTCATCACTGTTCTGACGTGCCCACCCTGTGTCTGCTCTTCGTCCTCCTCACTCAGGTGGACTCACCTTGGAGGGGGCCGTCACATGCTGATGCTACGCCCCCACCAAACTGTGCATGCATTAGCCTTGAGTCAGTGACACTGACTGGAATAGCAAGGACAGCGAACTCACTTCTAAAGCAAACACACACAAACTCAAGTCTAGTTTATACATGTATTTAAGTTTACAGTATGGGTCCTTGATAGCTGATGCTAACAGCATGATATTTTTTGTTTCTTTCTTCATAAGATATCATCAATTTTAGCCCAATAAAGTAGAAATTATCAGCAGCTCTTTCTGGCCAAAATGATATTCCTTAGCGGGTATTTTTTACCAGCCATGACATACATTGGCAGGTGTTTATATGTCTTTCTATCTGTGGAAAGACTTTGTCACCACAATATAAAACTTCACAGGTATGGAGAGACATCAAAATAAAGGCCATGATAAAAGATGTTCTCTACTGAGTACTCAGGTAACTGGAGTTCATCTTGTGATGGATCACACCAGATACAGTACTTGTCAACATGCTGACATTACAACCAGTGCGTGTTCATGGGTTGGACCACGTCCATCTTCTAACTCTTTATTGTGATTTCATCTACACACCTGTAAAGTTTTAAATTTATCCTGCACAGTTCTGAAGATGTTGTGGTGACAATGTCCACAGACACAGACACAGCTGCAAAAGTACTAAAAATACTTGAGAGGGAGTTACAGTTACAGTAGGTGTCCTCAGGACCTCAGTTTGATGTCACACACACACTCTCTCTCACACGCACACACACACACACACACACACACACACACACACACACACACACACACGTCTTCACAAAGTGAAAACAAAACCAACAATGCTATTGTGATTGGTGATAAATTTTTTTGTGTTAATTGCCTTTTTTCTTCCTTTTTTTTTTTGGACCATTTTTACACTTTTAATAAGCTAGTGCAGAAAGAAAGGAAATAAGGGGAAAGAGGGAGAGGGGGAAATGATTTATGGCAAAGGCTTCAGCCAGATGGTAGTCAAGGCAGGGACTCAGCTGCTTTGAGTATGGGCACCCATGTGGCATGCGTCTTTACTAATCGAATTTTTTTCTTCAATTTACAAAATGACGCTGTCCAATTATTACATTTGTTCAGTTAAACTCAAAAGGTTACCTTGAAATCACCCTCTTGTGTCATTAAATTACTTTTTTCTGAAATTTAATTTGATTGCATTTTACTGCAGAAATGACGTCGTGAGATTGATAACCTTTTACTTTTAGATATATTCCATTGGTGTTGTCATGTTTACTTGCTTTAAATGGATAATTTGAAAATCTTTTAGGTGAATAGTAAATAGTACTTTAGCACTTTTCTAGTCAGGTCGACCACTGAAAGCGCATCACAATGGAAGCCATGTTCGCCTATTTCCACAGTGCTTTTTACTACCACATTCCTCATATAGTGCTTCTACCATAAATACCCCACTCTGGTGGTACAGCCAGCAGAGGTCCCTACTACTGATGAGTCTACAACATAATGTTACCACTTAAGCATTAAGAAGAGCTTTTGCAACAATTACTGAGGACAGTTGCAGCAACACTGACAAACACGGTCGCCTGTCAATGTAAAAACATGTTGAATCTCACAATAGAGAGGACTTGACTGGCTAATGGGAGCAGAAATCCAACACAGAATAAAGAATTAAAACATTACCACGCAGGGCATTTAAATAACCAAACTGCTTTGGCATTTGCATTTTTGGCTTGAGAACAAAATATGTTGCAGCACTTGAAGAGTTATTATTCCAACATGGACTTTGAGCCAGAAAGTACCTCCTGAGAGCCAGAAATGTCAGCACCACAAAAAAAAACAAAAAAAAAACAAACAAAAAAACAAAAACCCTCTGCAGACTTGTGGTTATTCTCAACAAAACTGTTCTTGATTCTCTTTTAATCTCCCTCCAGCCTCCTGCAGATCCAAGTACGACAAGATGCTGCATCTCTGACATTTTCAAGCACGCACAGCACACTTCCTGACATTTTATATTTCCACTTCAACAAAGATGCGGTAAAGTCGCCTGAAAGGACAGGAGAAGGGCTCCTGCCTCCTCTGCTGCTGCTCAGACAGACATCAAAAGCCTCAGGCCCGCAGCTCTCCTGATGGATGAAGGCTGCTGGATGTTAAGTCATATCACCGTTAGCCTCATTAAGGCTCACCCTTGGGTGCTGTAAACAAAGAGAGGACGATTAGTCTGTGTTCAAGGCACAGTTTAGCTTTAGTCTTTAGTCTCAGTGGGGGAGGAGCTACTACAGACGGGGACTCATCAGCTTATCCTCTGTAGTTTGGCCTGGATGACAATATAACACCGACCACGGGGCTCCTTTTGCTCCCAGTCAATTTATTTCCAGCAAAGACATTTCATTCAGGATGATGACATTGATTCATGAATACATTTTTGTTAATCAATATTTTTTATACAAACAATGGATCAAATGACTATCTGCATTGTGAAAGGTGTTACCTGAGAGCTTTATCCCTACACAGTACAGAGCATTTTATCTTCATGGAATCAACCTTGTTCCCCGGCAGCTCTGACAGTCACCACACATCAGACAGACTAAGTTAGTCACCAGCAGGTGAAAAAAGAAGGACAATACCCAGCTGATCAGCCTAATATTTTTCTCAGGGGTTGGTGAAGACCAAACCAGAGGTAAAAGAATGAAGGGTAATGTTGTTCTATGTTTGCTGGATATGTAAATAGCAAACTTGTTGCCAGACCTTCACTACATAAAGTCAGTATTGTGTTTTCAGCTTGTTCTGCTGATTTTTTTTTTTATTTGACACATTCTCTGTTAGTACAAAGCATCCATCCATCATCTATACCACTTGCAGGATCATGGGGGGCTGAAGCCAATCCCAGTGCGGGGTACACCTTGGACAGACAGGACACCAGCGTATTGCAGCTCCACACGAAGAGACAAACAACAGGCCATTTAGAGACACCAATTATGTAAATGTGCATGTCTATGGACTGTGAGACTGTGGGATTGAACCCAAAAAGTTCTTGCTGTGAGACAACAGGGCTAACAACTTCACCACTGTGCTGCCCACTGATATTAACCTGCTATTTAAATCATTAGAAGAAGGACCGAAGCTTAAACTACTCTTCAGACTGTTATGACACATGCTGAAGATATTAATGGTATCCACCAGCAAAATTTTCACGACCTTTCTCACCTCTAGTAGCCACCCCAGGAAATATCACCATCTAAAGGGACAAAAGCAATGAAATATCCCGAGCACATTCATGCTCCCAGTAGGATGAATCTGATATATTCTGAACACTCCACTGCTCCTTGTAGATGCACTTTCAGGACAAAATGTCTCCAACTGAGCTGGTGTCAGTGCCACAGTGATTGATGTACATACAAATGTGATGGGGCAGATAGTCAGATATCTTTGGTTAACGGGAATCAATTTCTTTGTCAGTTCTCCATCTTCTGTCGGATGGGTGAAAGAGACTACTCCTGGGATCTCCTCTGTTCAATCGAAGGGACGCGCCAGCCTCTTTCTCCCTGGGTGATATGAGTCCAGCTGATGACTTACCAGACTGAAACAAAGCGTTTCACTGACATCTCTGGTTGAAAGTTTCAAGTGTGTTTCAACTCTGACCACACACACAACCACTGGGTGTTAACACTGTCGCACCTGTAACCTCAAGCCCCAAATTGTTATGTCACAGTGTGGGGAAACACAGCTGAGCTGCACAGTAGCTGCTTTAATTCAGCTGCTAAGTGGAAGTTCTGCAGCTCCAATGCTGCAACATTTATCTGACTACGTGGATTTTTGTATTTCTTTAGTGAGACGAGGTAATTTCCCACAGCTGGGAAATTAACTACATTCAGCGTCATATTCAGTTTAATATGACGCTTTCTTTTTAAAATGATGAAGTTTTATGGTTATCAGTGCTGATAGGGAGCCTTCAGATGTGTGTTTGATTTCCACGGGTGCTTTAGATCTGACCTCTGTAGGAGTCCATGACCTCATCAGTGTGGCACGGAGAGATATTAGGGGACACGAGGCGACGTGTCTGGTTGTTGGGAATGTCAAGTGTGATGTGACATTGATCAGAGTGCGGGCAGCAACGAGAGGTGGAGGGAGGAAACTTCTTTAAGAGTCCCGTCACTTCCTCAGTCGCTGCACTCATGCCAAAGTCAATGTTGTCTTAACGTCCCAGACCCAATTTCAGGAGGTGAAAAAAGCCTGTCCTCGCTGAAAGGATCCAGAGGAAAAAAACCAGCTTGAAACCCGCAGCTCAAATTAAAATATCACTTGAGTAAACAGACTGGGTTTCCTCCTGTGGTTACACAACCTCGTCGCCCTTGTCACCTTTTTCTGCCTGTCACTTCTCAACCCTCTGCTTCTGATTGCCAACGCACCGCCCAGTGGCCAGCTGTGGTTAGCTGTGCATGTACAGAGTGGATGGCCGTAGGAGAGTGTATTACATGAATTAAGGCTCGTTCACAAGTGCAATATATGACCATGAGACTATAACTACTGTCATAAGAAGATACATTTACTGCTGTCAGGTGTAAACATTGTGCCTCATTTACAAGTTCTTTGTCAAATAATTAACATCAAACACAGGTGTCATTTCCTGTTATTTCATGTTTTTGTCCTAATTTTTATAGTTTTATAGTTTTTTATAGTTATAATTTTTATCTCTCTGTCTAACCATCATGTGCCTGATGAAAGAAGATCTGAGCTGATAAAAATGCTGATACGCTCATATGCGGTATTGCAGCACAAGCAGAAGCAAGTAATTTGCTGACTGTTTTGTCCCCACATTTTGCCTCTGAGATATAATACTCACTGCCCTACCTCCTTGGTGGATGTTGTTGCGGCCACATGTAGCTAGGCACGGCTGACAAATTGAAGGAAAAACCAAAATGAAGTGTCTTAGTAATGCTCTGAGGCATTGATTCTCTCTGTCTGAAGTCTCTGAACACTACTGGAGGAATGACAACCATTCTTCCAAAAGATAATTTTACATTCTCCTCAAACCTTCAGTGACTCCTAGTGCCCTGTGGATTCCTCCACTCATTTTTGGGGTTTTCCCGTTGATTTGTCTTCACTCTGTAGTGAGGAAGGATATACTGCTAAGGGTGGAAAAAAGTCCCAACTCCTCTCCCCCTTTTTTCAGCTGTTTTTAATTTACAGATGCTAATTCTCCTAAAAGGATTAGAATTGATAATTAATCAAAGAAAACTGCTGAGGAAGACAAAGCTCCTATTGTAAATAAAACAATATTTCTTAATATAACTTAAAGGCTCATTGTTGAATTTGGAAAAGGTATGAACAACATATTTAACACAAAATATCAGGCTTGACTAAAAGAGATACAGGTTATTATTATTATTATTTGTTTAGTACATTACAATGCAGAAAGGTAATTTTCTCTTCTTCTTTGTGTGCTAGCTACAATTACTGTGGAAAACAGGATGAGGAATTGTATTATTATAATTGCAAGAGTAAAATTATTATTTATTATAATTAACAAATAATGAATATAGTGATGAATCTGTACAATAGCTTACACATTTCCAATATAGAAACACAATTAATCTAAGATAGGGACAGATAAATACAATAGAGTTGCTTTTGTAGTTCACAGTTAAACCTAAGCTTAAGAACTGAACTGACTATTTTCCAAGATGTTTTTCAGGAGGTTCACATTATTTAGTCTGGCTTTCACACCTAAGACATTACCAGAAAAAAATATTTAGCTTTTACAATTAATGCTAAACACATGCTCAACTGTTATCAGATAGAAATTAGAAAAAAAATCAGTGTGCACAGGCTCAGAATAATAATATTAGTGTTAGGCAACTTAGCCTGTCTGCCTTGACAAATGTGGGGAACTGAAGGACACTTTGTGAAGCATGCTGGGTTTTCAGTAATTTGCGTCATTATCAAAGCCAGTAGGATTTTAAGGATTTCATACTTTTATATACTCAAACCTCACGAAGCCAGTGTATCACTGTGGCAGCCAGCATGGTCGTGTTTTTCATAGATTATGTTGTTATTTTTACAAACAGAAAAAAATTAATCACAGAAGTTGGAAACAAAGGCTCTGTAGCTTCTCATGAAGTAAATGCATCATGAATTTTATATGAGTAGATTAATTTCCATACAGTCACCTCTGCACCCTGCCTGGGTCTTTGATGTCCAGCTGGATTTCAGCCTCTTGCATTGAAAATTAGTTCTTTGGAATTTTTTTGTGAGGCATAACTAACAATGTCCTGACACTACTGTCTGTTTCATTTCAGCTGTTTCCACTGGGTGAGATTGTGTGTTGTGCTCTGTCTGTGTGTGTGTGTTCAGCCCGAGGCTCAAGTGCTTTGACTGACAGGCCGAGCAGCAGAGTCCAGTCCAGTGATCCCAGAGGAAGCAGGTCTCTACTGAGCTTTGACCCGCCTGCTTCCCTTCATCATCATCTCACTCCACCTGCTCAGGTGCACGTTTCCCAAAGGAGTAGGAGGAGGAAAGCTGTTTTCATGTGAAAAAAATTTTAGAAGTTAAAAACTATTCCAAACTGTATTAATCAGTTTTTGGTCAGATGGACCCAAAAATGAGAATTGATTCATAAATAACCTAAAATCTCAAGATAATAATTGATTAATTAATAACTGACATATACTTGCAGGACTAGTTGGTGAACTAACAGTAAATTGCTAGAAAGCTGGGGACACGCTGGTGCTCGCTCTCCTTTTTTTTTTTCTTTTACCTTTGCTGTGCCATGTTTAGCCATAATTCTCCAGATTGTACATCATTTCATTCAGCAAAGAGTTATTGGAGCTGGCAAACTCACTAGCTCTTCTGCACTTGGTTGCAAATAGAAGCTTATACAGTTTTCAACTATCACCGACTGGAGCAGTTTATAGTCTGGAAGAACAGGGCTAAATAAAAGCTATAACAGCTTACTCTACTTTGGACCCTTCTGGTGGTCTAGCACTGTAAAGACTGACACCTGAAAGCAAACCTGCCAATTGTGTAAATTTCCTCAAAATGAATCATAATCTTGCAGGGTCTGTTTGTAAATTTTCTCTGTAGCCTAACATTCTTTATTTCTGGGAGCGGGAGATGGTGATTGTCGTTTAAGAGCTTTGGCCATTGTAACAATACGCCCCTGAGTGGCGCTATGTCTGATTAGCTGGTTAGCATGATAACTTCAGAAGAGTTAACATATGTGTTACTTTCCACCTCTGGACACAGCTTTTGGTGATTAAAGGAAATGAAGTCTGAATTCACAACAGCTGTTAATGCTAACTAGCTATGTAGCAATAGCAAAACTCGACTCCTTGAGGCTCTGTCACATCAGGCAGATATGGAGATATATATGAAGCTATTTATGAAAACCTTGGGAAAATAACTCCAATTTTTTTTTTTTTGTTGTTGTTTTTTTCAATTTGTGAGATTAAAGAGGCTCAAAAGCTTTGTAGATTTGGGTGATAATTGTCTGATCTCAGCACTATGAACTTTTAAGAAACGCCAGTAGAATATATGCACTGAACATTAACATGAGGTTCTTTATCATCAAAGTGCTGCTGCCACTGTGACATTCACACTTGAACTGACATTTTTGACATGATGTAGTCTTCACAAAAAGGGCACGTGCCTCGGGCTGTGGTATTGCAATTCTGCCCCAAGTGCCAAAAAAACTTTAGTGTAAGCTAGAGACAGCACCGGGAAACCTAAGAACATGTTGCAAGAGGTGTGTGGTGGACCACAACAGTTCAGACAGACATTGTGTTTTAAGTGACACGGCTCAGTGTGTCTGTTCCCCATGAGATCATACAAAAGAAAAGAAAGGAGAGAAGATAATTGCAGAATTTTGTGATCCATGCAGTAAAAACAAAAGCAATAATGGGGCAACAGGAGACTCGTGGGATCTTTCAGTTGAAGCCAACAGTTCCAGAGCAATGGGACCAAGATGCTGTTGACTTTTAACCATTGCCTTTATTCATTTAGTGTCACTTCAGTTAACAGTTGCATTCATGGGAAATTGTGAAGAACTTTCTTACTTTATTTTCAATCAGCTTTCATTCCTACATTTCATGCAACTTTGCAATGAACCATTCACATTGCAGAGGAAACTTGTTTGTTGATCTCAAACTGTGAACAGGACCAAGATTGTAAAGGCAATCTGATACGTTGGTAATGAGCCATGTGAGGCCTTTAAAGAACAAGTTCAGTGATGTTAAAATTATTTCTTAAAGAAAAAAAAAAAAGCCTGTGTAACGTGGCCAAGACAGGTGTGATGTGATCATTGTCTTTTGTCCTAGTCTGCACTCTGGCAGAGGCACTCAGCACAAGCTGTGCTCTGTGTATTGTTTGCTTTGAGTACACCGGTGAAAACTGCATTAGTTTAAAGACAGGAGAAAAGAAAAGCGCAGGCCAGCTGTGCTCTTTTCTTTTCTTTTTTTTTTCATTTGCATCATCTATTAGTTGTGAATAAAAGTCCCCATTATAGTACAAAGATTATGAAAGAAGAATGTATAGAATTAAATGAAAATTAATGTCAAAAACAATGAAGATGGTACAGATGTCAGAATTGATTTGATATATTGATATGATATATTTACTGATATATTTTCTTTAACTTTTGGCTATTTAGGTCATTTTTCAGTTCCTCATCTATGGTCTTAATTGTTCAGTAATGAACATTTTCAAAATACCTTTTGGCCATTTTTGGGGGAAACTCCTTGCTGCATGAATCATGTGTAAGTGAGCTTTAGCTTTCAAGATTAATTTGTTAAAATTCAAATTCATGTGTCCTTATTATGTTGTATTAAAAAACCCCCAAAAAAAACAAAAAACAATCCATCATCCACTCACATTATGTTTGCTTCAAAATGTATTTTTATTATCATGTATTATTAATGGTCAGTGGAACAACCTGCAAACATTAAACTGACAAATGACTGTTAGGTACAAGTTGATATGGTGTTGGATATTTACACACAGAGCAACATTAGCATTCATTTTGAGTCATTAGCCATGTCCCATTTCAAGTGCTCAGTCTGCGTTGGTTGACTGTGGAGGCTAAACTGAAATGATGCAGTCCTGCCTACTGAAAGTTCATTCTCACTCATAATTAGTTAGTTTGGTTAGTTAATGAGTAGTATAAATTTAATTTTAAATGAGACAGATTCAGTCCAGACATTTTAATTAATCTACATATGCCAATTAAGCTCCCTTGTCGAAAGAATGAAAGCTGTTCTTCAGGCCACAAAAAATTATTAATTTAGAGTCAAACCCTCCAGTATCTAACTCCTCTCACTCCAAGTGGTGACAAACCTGAAACAGATGTTCAGTTCCAGTATTTCCCTGCTGCTTGGTGATGGATGGTAAATTTAATGTGGAAAAAAATACAGTCTTTTTCTTTCACCTGTTCGTGTGAGGGAGGCAAAACATTCAGACTGCACCAGAAAGAAATTTCCACTTCTCCTCTCAGCCCCGAGGACAGAACATAAGATTTATTGTCTTTCTCTAACTCATGGCTGGAGCTTGGCAAACACGCAATTTGAGCACCTGAAGCTTGACCGGTGTAAAGTGATGGGTTGCACTGTATGCTGGATCTCCACAATCTGCAATTGGAGCAACTCCGGCCCCAAATCTACTCCAGTCTCCAATGTAGCGTACATCAGTCAACATGAACCAATCGAAAGGCAATGTAAGTTGAAGATGTGAGCAGACACAGATCGAAATGGCTGTGAAGGGGACACAGAGTTATAGATGCAAAAATAGAGGTGCATAAAAGTTAAAATACTTGGTGGTATCTGTCCACGCAGGTACATTGGTTTCAAAAGACCCCTTTTGCACCCTTATTGTGTTATAGATTAAATTGAAGGTAAATTAACTTCTAATTAACAATCTACTCTCAGTTACACATAATGACAAAGTAAGAACATGGAATCTTTGCCAGAGATGCTCTCTGAATGTTGGATTTATTGCAGGGTTGTTGTATAAGACATAAGAAGACATGTAAAATGTGTGTATGGATGAACAGTTTGTGAATATTTTCTTGGGAGTATCATCAACAAAATAAACAATCCTATAGTTTATAATAATTTTTGACCTTGGGGTGAGTCTTCATCATAGAAACTTTCAACTACATCACATGGTCTTTACCAGTAATTGGATCCTGCTCAGGCATCACATAGGTTTGGAACGTGATAACAAGAACTGAAGTTTGTGACTCGTGTCAAATGAGATGCGAAATGCAGTTGAAAGCTTGAAAAAGCTACAAAAAGGACCATAGTAGATATTATTTTGTCTTTTTCTAAAATTGTTACCTGTGTGCTCTTCATTTGTTTTTTTTTGCTTTTTTGTGTTCTAAGTATCTTTATTGTCACTTAGAGGGAAATTATTGTATGTCAAGTTAATGTAAAATTGCCTTTGGTTCACACTAAAAATACATGTTTCGAAGGTGCAACATGCAACAGGAAGTGTGTTCTTGCTGTATTGGTGTGGATGAGCTAGCTGTCATGTTACCTGAAGCTGTAAAGCCTATGCAGGCAATGTCAAAGCAGTGAATATACTGAACACGCCATCAAACGTAGATGTTGGGTTGCCTTTAAAAGTTCTCCTTTGTGTCACTTTTTTGAAACAGCTGAATTCAATGAAATATTATGATGCAATGTTGAATCTACAAACGCTAACTGGACACACAATGTTCTTGCATGATTGCAAATATACTGGAATTTTTTAATCATGCGTTTTTCTGTTTCCCATGTATCAAATCAAAATTAGTTTTTCTTTTTCTTTTGTTTTTCTTAAGACCAAAGCAAGTATTTCTGGAGAGCAGGAGAGAAATCTTAAACCCTCATTTCTTCTTACATACATATAATCAGAATGAGCTCAGTCATTTCAACATCCTCAGTCTTTGAACAGAACTTTGCTGTATTCAGTTTAAAATCCATCTTGGCTCAGTTTGTTTTTCTCTGTCCCTTCTCTCTGCTGATGCTCAGTGTGCGTTGGTTGGTATCTGCTCTCTCTCTCTCTCTCTCTCTCTCTCACACCGACACACACACACACACACACACACACACACACACACACTCAGACTCCAGGAAGTATCGTCTTGCTCCAAGAGGCACAACGTAAATGAACGGTGGTGAGATGGGCAAGAGGGGGAGTTAGGTTGAATCACTGGTTTATTTTCCCTGCCCCCTGCTAATGGCAGGTTTTAAAAACGGAACTCGTGATTCAAAAGTGCAGCCTGAAATCCAACGCTGGGATGACATCATGAAATCCCAAAACGACATGGAGCTAAAAATGGACAGGGGCCTTTGAAGAACAACAGACTCCAGTAAAGATGATTACCTTCCTGTCAGCAGAGATTTAAAGCTGGCTTTCTCCGATCTGATGACTCACGGTCAAATAGTAGAAAGGAGAGGCTCCTCGTGTGAAATCCTGCCAGGATTCTTAAATTTTTACGGTCCAGAGAGTTGTGCAATGACCTCCAGTAACTCCAGTGTAAGCACTTCAGCCTGACCAGGAAGTGAGATATAGACACAAAAATGATAATATCAAAGCAAACCTAGGACAAATCGGTGTAGTTGTGGAAAGGAATTTAGGACATATGTACATGTGCTAACACGAGTCTAACCAGGCTCTGTTTTGTTTACTCAGTTCATCGGCAGAATGACCTCATTGGTTACTGCCCTGTTTGTGCCTCGGGGAAAGTTGCTCTGATGTCTTCATTTGTTGCGACGTGTAATAACACCCAGTGTGTTTACAGTTTCATGTTGTCTCTTTTTCTCAATGTCTCTCTCTGTTCTGTATCATTACTATCTGGAAACTGAGAGGTGAGGCAGGGGCCAATGAGAGACAACTGTCATTAGTCTGATCGCAACAGGCTACTGCTAACTGATGAAACAGACGTCTGGTCAGATCAACATCCAAAACACGCAGGAGACATAGACTGATATGATCTGGATACGATATGGCTCTTTTCTCAAACTTTTTTTCTCAAACTGTTTTTTTATGATAACACCTAAAATACTGTCTTATATATATTTGTCATATATATATTTGTCATATATATATATATATATATATATATATATATGACAAATATATATATGACAAATATATATAAGACAGTATTTTAGGTGTTATCATAAAAAAACAGTTTGAGAAAAAAAGTTTGAGAAAAGAGCCATATCGTATCCAGATCATATCAGTCTATGTCTCCTGCGTGTTTTGGATGTTGATCTGACCAGACGTCTGTTTCATCAGTTAGCAGTAGCCTGTTGCGATCAGACTAATGACAGTTGTCTCTCATTGGCCCCTGCCTCACCTCTCAGTTTCCAGATAGTAATGATACAGAACAGAGAGAGACATTGAGAAAAAGAGACAACATGAAACTGTAAACACACTGGGTGTTATTACACGTCGCAACAAATGAAGACATCAGAGCAACTTTCCCCGAGGCACAAACAGGGCAGTANTATATATATATATATATATATATATATATATATAATTTTCAAGTTCGGTCTTGTCATCGGGTTTTGAACATATCTGTGAAGATTCCCAGTCACTCAGGACTACTAGTGAAATGAACCTCCAGCTACCTTTGTAAAGCTTATAGAGGTTTGGACAAAGTGTGTTCAGTGGTCCTGGGCTCCAGTGTTTTCAACAGGTATTTTTGAAGCCCTGCTAGAAGGGAGATGTTTGAAAATGCAGTGTGGACAGGTGCACAATTGGCTTTCTTAAAATGCTATCATATATAAGTTTTTGCCTTTATCTTTTCCTCCAGATGGATGATGGTGAAAGAAGTCGTTTGCCGACACAGAAAAAGTTTAGTCATCACCCCTGAGAGCCTTATTCAGCTAGTGTTCAGCGGTGCTTAAAGCATGGCCATGCACTCTATTAACGCAGGGCTCAGGCTTCAGGAGTTCATAAAATCCGATTTTGAAATTGGGTTGCATCACACATAGTGATGAAACTTCATAGATGTTCTTGTCTCTAATCTCAAACATGCACACACTAAAAGATAGTGGCGCATCATATATTGCAGGATATTATTAAGATTATCATGCCAGAGGGAGCAGCCAGGGAGCAATGCACCACCACATGCGATCTCAAGGGGAAGCAGACGTAAACAAAACGGTTTAATGTTAGTAAGGGATTACAGTGAGGAAAAAGATAAAGCTGAAGGTTAAATGAGTCTGTATAGGTCAACGCAGGTCATCTATTTACTGAGAACTGGATGTTTTAACTGTCAATTTGAATTTCTCAGTAGTGGTATGCTAGCTAAGGTTACGAAAGTACTGATGCAATCTTCCAGATTTCAACTCCTAAATATCAAACATGTTGTTGAGGATGTTATTGAGGTGCACCCCCATGGGCAGATCAGCAGTTTTGAAACTGGATCTGTAAATCCCCCACATTGCCAGATTATCTGGACCAAAAGTTAGTATTGACCAAGTCTGCAGACCAGATTTGCAGGAGGGTGTCATGTCCAGGGGGTTAAGGGGAATAACAATAAATGCTAAAAAAAAGATTTTCATTATCAAATGCAAAATTATAACAGAAAACAAACAAGTGAACCACTGGGCACTAAAACAGGTTAAACTCAGACAATGCTAACCAAAGACATAAGGATCCCTGTGTCAGTGGATCAATCCACTGCACAAGAAACACCAACACAGTTCCTCAGCTGCCAAACAGCCCATTCTGGCACTGATCTGCCCACTCTGCTCCACCTTTATACTCCAGCTCCTGATCATTCAAACAGATACACCTGCTGGAGAAAAAACAGGGAGGGCAGATGACACAGCAGCATGCACACACAACAGTACGACACGTAACAAGGAGTAAATCAGCCCAAAATGCTTCTAGTCTGAGCGCACAAACGTGGTATTGTTCTCTGGTGGAAAATCAAGTGAGGGATTTCTTTGTTGCTGTTGTAAGTGACTTCCTCTGGTTCTCACTGAAGTCTGGATGGAGTGGGAATGAGTCTGGGTCTGAGTCTGAGGAGAGCAGCATGAACCTGAAAAAAAGTGACTTGAGACAGTCAAGGCTTCCTCAGGCCACAATGATTCACAAAACTAGTCATATAGTGAGGTTTTATTCACATAAGGTCACATCTTATTTTTTTTTAGGTGTCAACGTTGACTTTAAGTAAAACAAATGACAATTTTGTAAATACTGAACCCGAACCTTGAACCTTCTATGATCCTAACCAGGTGTTTTAGTAGCCAAAACAAGTGAGATGTGAGAAGCCTGTTTCTGGTGTCAAATGGTTTGATCCATCCATCCATCCATTTCTAACTTTTCACTATTATATCTGTGCCCAAAGTTATCATATGCCCAAAGTTCCCAGTGACTGTTCCAATTCAGTTTAAGCTATTGGGTTTCCTTCAAAAAATCGTGACCCGACCAATGGAGCAAAAAAAACCGAGCCTAGCCTAAATAATTTAGCCTATTTGTAACTTAACTGCAACTTGGACTCTGTATAGTCTCCATCTCTGAAAATTGGACTGTAAACAGAGCCAACGAGACAGGAAGTGGCAAGATAGGAGCACAATTAGATTAGTTCAGTCAGAGGGGGAAAGTGGCTTTGTTGTCCCGAGACTCATCATCTCAGAGACGGCTGGAAGATTAGATAACAGCAGTGGAACAGCAATTGAACAAGTTCCTTCTGTATCACTCAATCAATTCCATCATCCCAGTCTGACAGAGGGGGATTGTGGGAATCCAGCTGACTGTTTATAACTCTGAAGTAGTTTGAAATCTGGTCTCAACTCAAAGACTCAAAACAAACAGTTAGAGTTATAGGTTATAGGAGATGAGATTCATTATATTATTAAAGTTTTTGGTTGAGGTTCAGTGACTATAAACATTGAATCAGTACAAAAACTGTAGAAAAATAGTGTTTCTTCTTTTTAAAAGAGGTAAATGATGGTTTTATTTGACTATATATTCTTGCAGTCAACAAATCTCAACAATGAATTCATCCTATTAACAAATATTGTCCTCACATTATTCTGTCATGGAGCTCCATTGTTTCCAGAAACTATTAAAAGACATCAATGAGCCACACCTCTGCATTGAGTGACATTTTTCTTCACTACCACAAAGACAAGCAATCAGTCCCACACAAACTGTCATTCTGTTGTACTACTTCTCAAGATCCATGGTTAAAAACAAACCCAGACAAATCTATTTTTAATCTAGAAACTAGAGTATCTATCTGTTTAAGGAAACTATTAACCCCTTTTATATTTAAAGATTTGGGCTTAGGGTTGAATCCCATAGAAATACTACAGAAGTAATGAGACACAAAAACATTGTTGATTTTATTGATAATCCAACAAATATAGCATGTTGTCCACCCTATACTATAAAGCTAAAGGTTCTGCTACATGATGCTACATTTGATGAGTGTTTTTACATGCTTGCACATGCAGGGGCCTGGTCATAGACATTGTGCTAATAAACCTGGCTGGACCCTTAAGGCTAATTGGACTTTTGAGGTAAAAAAAAAAGCTCGACATAAGCAGTGGAAGAGGATATGATGGAGGAGTGGTGTTTTGTTTCTTTAGTTTAAATTAAATTCAAATTGAGTTTGCTTGGAAGCAAACCAAGACCAACGAACTGGACCAGCAGTCTCACCAACCTAAATACAGTACTGTGCAAAAATCCTAGGTTTTAATAACAATCCATATTTATTTATTTTATTATTATTTTTTAAATTATACCAAAAGAAAATATGGGAAATATGTCCACAAAATAATTAGAATAATAAAAAATTTGCAGAACAAAATGGCTTCTACAGGCAAAAGTTGTTATTTAGTGTGACCTTAGTTGACACTAAGTACATCTTGAAATCTTTTGGGTAGAAGTTTTCTGAAGTAATCTTCTGGTATATTATACCAGGCTTCTTTCAGCACTTCCTCTTTAGATTTAGGTTGTCTTTTATTTCTGTCTCTGTCCAGGTGATCCCACACTGGTCTGGACCAGTCCATGACTGTCAGTGTTGAAAAATAAAACCAATTACCAATCAGGCTCTTTCCAGAAGGAATAGCATGATGAATTAAAACCTGTCTGTACTTTTCGGCATCATGAGCCTATCAATTCGGACAATGTGGCTGATATCACTTGCGAAATGCAGCTACAGACCAGGACAGAGCCTCCACCATGTTTCACTGGAGGCAGCAAGCACTCATTCTACATCTCTTTCAACTCTTCTTCTCACATATTGTTGACAATTGGACTCAAAAAATTCAAACTTGGTTTTGTCGCTCTATAATACTCTTTTCCACTGATCTTCATTCCAATCTTTGTGAGCTTTAGCATATCTTGGCTGAAGCTCAGTGGTTTCTTGGCTGCTGCCCTTCCCCAAAGCTCATTCCTGATCAAGCTTCTTCAGACTGTAGAAGGGTCAACTTGACTTCATCTTGATGAAGCTGCCAGATGCTTCTTCCAATTCCTTATAGAAGAAACTCTGAGAAACTTCCCATCAGATTTTCAAAGTTTTCTTGGCCTTTCAGTCCTTTTTTTTGTCTGTGACCTGATTCTTCAGATTTCTTTAAAACAGCTTGGATACCACATCTTGAGTATCCACTTTGTTTGCTGACTTCCCTTTGAGAGTGGCCATGCTGATGAAAAATTGTCAAATTCTGTGATATTTGTCATTTTGAATGGAATGATGTGATTGAAAGTTGGTCTTATACAAATTAGCAGTTTCCAATGAGATAACGTCATACAACATGTGTCTGTAATGTTCAAACATGTCTTGCATAAACCTGGTGTAATGGAACTTTTTCACAGCATCACTTTGAAATGAAATAGTCAAATACAAATACAGGTGTTAGCAATGACATTAATAATGGCTCCATTCCATTTAGGTTTAAGAGCCAGGTGCCAGTGTAAGAGGAGGTCACACTGAAGACTCACCACTTTAGCCTATAGAAGCAGTTTTTCCTGTTTTTTAATACTGCTACACATTTCCTGTATTTTCTGGTTGTATTCTAATAAAGAGGGAGAGACACAATTATATATTGTCATATCATTGCGAAAATGACAAATCAAATCTAGTGGTGGCCTAAGACTTGTGCACACTACTATAGATCAGAGTTCAAAAACATGAAAGGAGCATTTTGGAAACTTTGATAGTTATGAGGCAAGATGGTCACAAGGTGAGCTCTTGTAGCATTAGTTGCATAACTCCCCATCTCTCTCACCTTTCCCCTCTTGGCATTTCTCTAGTCAGTCATGGCCTGACCTCTCACGAGATGTCATTGAAATATTTTTTTGCTAACTAACTAACTAAGCAATCACCCAAATTTCCACTTTTGTAATCATGTTATTGTAATTTCCTTCTAGGTGGTCTTTAACTTCCTCAGATGCTGTCCAGGAACAAAAACAGACCCTGAAACCTAAAGCCTGAAGCCAAGGTAGGGACCTGCTCAATGTTTCAGCCAGGCCCAGATCAATATTTTTACTGTAATTCCATCAACCGTCATTGCAGCTATATTTCCTTGGATGGAGGGTGTTTGTGGGTACAGAAGGACAGAGAAACAGGAGAGCGACAAAGATTAGTTGCAGAGCAGTTCAAGAGAATTTACAGACAACGCAGGAGAAGTGGAAAACAAAGAGTTGAGTAAAAGTAGAGGGTGGCTTCTCTCTGGTCCAAACTGGAGTGGAAAAATTTTCGTTTATTGAATTTTGCACATGCTCCATTTAATTTCACGAACTTCAGTTACAAGTCTGTCAGGACTCGTAAACAGCAGTCACATGGACTAATAGGTAGCTTTTTTTATTGGAAAAAGTTTTGATGACCTTTTACCTTGTGAGTTTACTGATTCTGGCAACAAGAAAATGACTCCAGATGACTGCATGTCAACAACTTATGAGAAAACTGTACCAACTACACATTTGAGGTCTGCGGCTGGTAGGACATTACTAGAGGCCCATTAAACATTGATTTTTATTATTTGCATGTCAAAAGACCTTGATTTCTTGGTTGAAAATTTTCAACTAATAATGGCACGAATCATTGCTTTCAGAGAGAAAACTTAGATATTTCCAGAACAACAAACATGCAGGATCCAAATTACAGCTACGCAGACATCTCTTTAGGTGAGCAGAACATGGGGACCAGTTTGTGCCCTAGTGTAATCACTGTCATTATGTGACACTTAAACATCTACAATCACATTTTAGTCTCAGAAACGTGACCAAAATCGAAGCAAACGCAGGAAACACAGCAGGTTGTTAATGCCCCGCTGCTTGTTTTTGTCAAGTAATTGAGACACTGCCAGTTCATATTTTTCTGGAAGTATTCACGCTAAACTGAACTAATAGCTTTTGCCAGTGGAGGACAATGTAAATAAAGAGTTGCGTTTGGATATGGGCCGTTTTTGTTTTTTTTTGCCTTTATTGGAATAGCCACAGTAAGAGAGAGACAGGGGGAATGACATGCCTCAAAGGGCAATGGGTCTGACTGAAACCCAGGCTGCTGCAATTAGAACAGGGTCTTCATGGTTGGCCACCTACAAGGTGAGCTATAGTGGGGTGCCCCAGCAGTTGTTTTTTTGTATTGATCAAATGAGTATGGGTAAATGTAAAAGGGCTCACCTGAAGTGACAAACCCAGAGAGGTTTTTCATCTTCACAGTTCTACTGAGCTCTAAAGGGCTCTTTACTCTGTTTTAGCTCATTGTTTTGAACATTTCTCACCAGCCACCTACCAACAACCAAAGAACAAATTGGACAAAAGCCATGTTTCAATTCAAGGGCATCATCCTTCAAAGGCTGCATCAGGGCTCAGCTGCTGACGCAAAGCGGAAATCTTCCCTCTTCCATTTAATGACGCACAGAGGCTATGAAGAGGATTAAAGTTAGCAGATATTTTTCTCAGGAGTTAATGGAAACAAAACCAGAGTTGAGAAGAGTCAGTACTGGACTTTATCAAGGACACAAACCTGACTCAAAAAAAATGTTTCTCTAATTCTACTGGATGACTTATTATTTAAATATGAATTGTTAGTGTTTTACTATTATTATTATTATTATTATATTAACATCCTTATTTTATTATAAGTAACAAATTATCAAAGTTTTTCAAAGTATTCCTTTGAACTTATGCACCTTTATGGTAAACTGGAGAGGCAAAGTATGACAGCATAAAGGCCTTTGTTTATTACCTCAGATTTATTCAGAAACTGATGGCAGCGGATATATTTCATATCATCTCATAAATTCTGTATAATAGCCTATGCTTTTGCAAGGGAAATGTAATGTTTTCCTTTTCTATTTTTTGCAAGTATTAAAATAAGTATCCTATTTTTACTCAAAATAAGTAACACGCTGTCTGCTTGGAAAGGGTTAGGAGAAATCCTGTTCTGGCAATGTGAGGCTAAATCAAACATAACAGAGGCTGTCATCATTTCTGAGTGTGTGACAATCACTTCGATAGACAGCAGCTGAGAGGCAAGCGGCCACACTCCATATCGTATTGATTTTAGCTTAGAAAGGCTGCTGTGTGCAGATGGAGGGATGGAGGAAAGAAACAGGGGAGAGATTGCTGATGATGATGGTGGGGATGATGGTGGGTGGAGTAAAGGAAACACATAGCGGTGTGATTGACGTAGGCAATGAGGGAGTGCAGCAGAGGAAGAGTGCACAAGGGAGATGTTTAGTTAAATGTGTTGATGCATTTCAGTTCCATAAATGCAACAATTTGTCATAATAACTTCAGGGGGAAAGATGTGGGATTGATATTTTCAGTGCTCACATGCCAGTGCTTCTGCTCTTCAGTAAAGCCACCCACAGCCTCCCACATTGATCAATGATTGATTTGACTCTAATCATTCACTCACAAACCAAATCTAGAAGCTGGAGCCCTAAGCACTGATTTTCAGGTGTTCAAAAACCTCTTCAGTTTTTTTTTTTTTTTTTTTTGGTACATATTTGTTTTTTGGGTCTTTCTTGGTTGAGGATTTACAATCTCAAGAATTCATTGTTACCATTATCCAAATTAAATTAATTAATTAAGTTGAGCAGTTTAGTGGCATCATTGCGTGATCATTATTTGCTATTCACATAGTTTAGCTCATCAAATGTCCATCATTTATCATGTTACTATTCTATACAGACTGGTGACAAATGAAATGAAAAACGTGAATAAATGAGTGGAGAAACATAATTACAGCACATGATTCCCCCGCAGTTGCATTGTATGGTACAATTAAGACAACAACGAAGTATTGCTTCATGGGAGGTATAAAAATGCTGAAATGCCTTCTGATTTTCTATCAAGATGGCAAGAGGAAAAGATCTGAATAACTTTGAAAGAGGGTTCATTGTTTGGGCGGGAGCATCAGTCTCAAATACTGCTTGAATGGTTGGTGTTTCAACAGGAGCAGTGACAGCGACAAGCACAAACAACATCTATGTTTAGCTCTATGAGAAAGTCGTCAAAAAACATGGTTGGAAATTGTTTCTGTAAGCGCCTGTTTGATGACCGTAATGCTTATGCATTAGTATATTTGAGAAACATTTCCATCCTGATGGGGTCGGTCTCTTCCACGATGACAAAAAACTTCTATCTGAAAAAAAACAAAAAACAAAAAACATCAGCTTCTAGGGGTTACTTTAATTTCAAATACAGGTTTAGTTCTTTCTGGTGAACCAACACACATCTCTGTCTTTCTCTCAGAGACACACCTTCCCTAATCACCACTGAACTCTTCCTATGAATTTATTTTCTGCCTCACGACTCCTTTAAATATAGACTTGTCTCCTATTTTCTTATGCATTTTTGTTGCTTGTTTACCAATCTCCTTCTTACTAACTTTTGTTTGGCCTTGAGGCTTACTTTCACAGTGCTGCTAATATCTCATTATTTCTTTCATTCCAGGATGCAGCCTGTATCTTGAATCAGTATGAGGTGTAAGACATATTAAAAATATATATGTATATAATGAAAAGAGCTGCATCCTGAAAATTGAGAAGGATGCAAATATAGAGAATTATGGGGAAATCGCAACTATGCTTCTCAACTCCTTTTTTAGCCTCTTTTAGCTTATTCTTTTGACATTACGAGACATTTACTCAACACTGAACCTCATCTCCAGCTGCAACAAGCAGCAGTTTTCATCATAATGTCTCTGATAAACCCACATATCACTCACCTAAGACACTGACAACATGAACTTACCACTAATTCTGCAGCTAAAACATTAGTAGTCTGAGACCAAAACAAAGCATAATTTGTGGATACAGATTAGCTACAGCTAATTTTAAAGTGATAATATTTTGTACTTGAGTGTTAAAAAAGTAATGTAATACTTTTAATGTTTTCATGTTGAATAAATCTTTCAGGATTTATTAGCATTAGCATTAATGTCTGTTCAACATTAAACTTTCACTCCTGTCCTCATCAAGATCTGTCTCCAGCTGTGGAAAGCAACACCAATGTAAACTGTTGTCTCTTTCATGTCTTTTCGTGTACTGAAGTTAGCGTGCTAATCAGCTACCCTCGGCCCATCTTGTCCCTTCCCGTTAGCCTCCAATCTGCCCCGAGCATGTAGCGCTGTTCAGAGGTCTCATTTAGCAGCAGAGAAAATGCACAAATAGACACATTAAAGAAATAACTTTGATTGAAAAAGTAAATTGTGTCATTGCGCTTCTGGGTTTTCATCAAGACTTGACAACACTGCAAAGATGCTAAACTTGGACTTGGAGTTAAAGTCTCTGCCAAACTTTTCGCCTCCCACGTTTCCTGTTGCACTTAACTTTTTCCTTTTTGTTCACCTGTGTTTTTTTTTCTTCCTATAACTCCCACAGATTCCAGGCTGTGTCTCCAGGAGTACAGCACTAAAACACTTCATTAGGTTCCATCATCCTGGGCAGCAATGAACCTACAGGTAGGACAAAAAAGCGACAGTGTGAAAATGTATTTCCTTCTGTGTGGGGCCAGTTACACCAAGCAAACCAAAAGCTAAAACCCCTAGTGTGCCATCTATATTTGACTATTCCTAAACAGGCAATACAGATGTAGTATTCCCCTTATTTTGCTTGACTTCCTTTACTGCGCCTGTTTTTTGTGGTTTGGTTTGATTATTAATCTCTAATGCTTTACAGATGTGTCCTGTTTAGATGTTTAAGTCTAATATTACACAGAGTTTGGTACACATATGTTCATGGGTACAGTACATGTACCCACACATGCACAGACACGCTTATGCACACCAAGTGGGGCAGGCTGCAACATTAAAGGAAATTGTATGAGAGAGGGATGAAAGTGGCAACAAGCAGAGCAGAGGGAGGAGTGAGATGGATCGAAGGGAAGCTGAAGGAAACTTGTTATGTGCTGGTAATTTCTCCTCAGCTCATTTTGGCAAAGAAAACACATTTATCTCTGCATAAAAGAATCAACAGTCATCCCTATTTCAACTCAAACACACACACACACACACACACACACACACACACACACACACACACACACACACACACACACACACACACACACACGTACACACAAACTGTGCTGCTGAACCAACAACTAAGGCTGTTTCCATTTTCTGCCTGAACCAGTTCCTGGAAGTTACTTATTTTTTTAGCTCAAGTGCTTAAAAGTGAACTGAAGGCAGGAGAAAAGAGTGCAGGTCTTTTTCAGTTTCATTTCGGCCCACGATTGGAGCTGAGATAAACATATGAGCTGCATTTCCTCTCGGTTTGCAGAGACTGGGTTTTAATCTTTGCTTTGGCTCTCCCCTCCCCATTAAAGTGAATTAAACTAATTGGATCAATATTTTTGACGGCAAACGATTGTCTCAGAAAACTAGGAGCCAAACAACTGGGCCTCGAATAAAGGAGAGTTTTCTGGAGTATTGATAATCAATAAGACACTGACTTCAAGGATGCGTGGGAAGCTTGTTTGAGCTGATTTCTTTGTGGAGCCAGAAAGAGTGTTCATATTGACAGAAAACATAATGGCACAGTGTCTGTTCAGTAAGTCCAGTTTATTATCCTCTATCGATGGAAAGTGTCTTCTGGTGATATTGAGGATTAGAGGATTGTTTTCTTGTTGTCTTCATGGGAGGAAATTCACTTTTATGTGGGAACACTTTGATAAATCAATACACAACCATCCAGCCTCCAGTCTACTACTATATGGCTAATGGTATAGTATATATATATATATATATATATATATATATATAATGGTATAGTCATACTAATGGGTTCCTGAAGTCACAGCTGTCAAATGCGTCTCAGAAAAGCAACTGACATATTAACATGTGAATGCTTCAATAGTAAATTGATACAAATTCTGAGGAGGTGTGTAAGAAGGGACAATGATGTTTGTAAAATTCATCTTTTTAATGTGGACACAGTTTTCTTAACCACCCCCTTCATTAATAGCCCTTTCCTCAGATTCAGAGTTCAGGTGCAATAACACTAAAATCTCCTTGAATCAGTGTGCTATAA